>JAZAYU010000004.1:2498549-2745818 GCA_038501625.1 Corbicula japonica
CGATAAAACTGACCAGTTTTCGGGTACGCTTTTTGACCAAATAAACGTCATTTTCGAATAATTCGATGTTAAAGTTTATTGAATTTCTATAAATTTTAGTTTTAAATTTTTATTTATTGGACACTTATCCAACATATGTTACACTAATATTTTCGAGTTTACGTTGTTTTACGTAAATATTTAATGACGCTATTGAGTAACGTCAGCGTTCAACGTAAGCAGCGTTATCAATCTAGAACATAATATCGTTTGATTTTCTTCTTAAATTGATAAAATAAATTATGCAAAAAATGAGGTATTTTTTTTGCATTTACGAAAACCGTCAAGATTTTTTACAACAAATTTGAAGTTGTGCCAGTGAAACGAATTTCGACGGGAATGTCGTTGTCTGCTGACGTCAACCGTTCAATGGTTACAATTTGTTAGTGTGTTTTTCGTGTTTGTCTGGAGTCGATGAACATGTGAAAAACAAAAACGATTGTAAAAAAATTAATTTTGATTGCCTCACGGGGATAACGCATAAATAGCGTATGCCGGCGTGGATGACGTAATACATAAAACATATGCACGGTTTTAAAAACAATATTATTATTTGACCATAATTAACATTATATCAAACTTTCATTCAATTATAATAAGTTTACTTTGAGATATTCAAAAAAGAAATGTGTGCACTTAGAACTTTTGACGAGTGTATAGTGGAAAACTTCTCCATTTGCTCAGGAGAGGGAGAAGTTTTGGACATTTGGGAGATTATTTCACCCTAGTCTCCCTCTGAGCCATTCCCGGACTTTTGGGTTTTCAGTATTTTTGTGGGCTAAGAAATTTAAGAAAGCAAATGAAAGATATATAACCTGGACACAGTTACAGTTACTGTACATAGTGGCTGAAATGAGGGCCCAAGGTCAGAAAACTAAATCAGGAAAACAGTCTCAAATCTCAAGCATCTGATTGGCTGATTTGGCAACTGGTTTCCATTTCGTCCAATCAGATGCTTGTGATTGGAGACTGTGTCTCCAATCTCAGTTTTATGATTTTTGGCCCTTACCATATATTGATTTTGTTTTGATTTTCTTGTAGGATCTGATGAACAAAGTTCTACACGAACAACCGGAAGATCCCATTGTGTACCTCATTAAATGTTTGTACAAGAAAGCTGCCCTACCTGTTCCAAAAGTAAGTCTGTTTCTTGATATTATCAAACATTGTATTAACACCATGGCTACAGTGCCCAAGGTTATAAATCTGAGCATGGAAACCAGTCTCAAATCTCAAGCATCTGATTGGCTGAAATGGCCACTGGTTGCCATTTCAGCCAATCAGATGCTTGAGATTTGAGACTGGTTTCCAATCTGAGCTTTATAACCTTCAGCTCAGGTTTTATCACCTGTGTGACCAGATAAGCATGGACATCTGTGCATTTTTAGGTTCCAAGATCATAAAACTAAATCAGGAGATCAGTCTCAAATCTCAAGCATCTGATTGGCTGAAATGGCGAGAATTGAGACTAATCTCCAAACTAAGTTTTATGATGGGCCCAGTAATCTTGATCTACAGTGTTTGCTATTTGGTCAGAAATAACACAATTATCCAGGCTGATCTGGATCTACACTGATCACCCATGGCCATATCACATGGAGTAACAAGTTATTGATTCAATGCTAGGAATTATCTGCATTTTGAGATCTTGGAAGTCCAGGCTGCAGAGGTTTAAGTTATATGCCCTTATAATAATAGTTCATTTATAATATCATGTTTTTGAGAGGTTACTGCCAGTTCTTCATAGTTTATTGATTTCTTTCCTAATTTTTCTGGAAAAGGTTTTAAGATTTTATAGAGACATACTAGTAAAAACTGGTCCATCTGTGGTATGACATGAACCAGACATGAACCATAGCTGATATTTAATGTAGACTTCAAGAATATTTTCTAATATTGCAGGATTTGAAGACTAGTGCAGTCCGGAAAAGTTCACCTGAACGTCTAGGTTTGTTGTACTTGTCTAGTGTTGTCTTTGATTCAGTGTTATTATTTGTTCATTAAAATGACTTAGTCCACTCACAACAATAGAATCTCACTAAAATATTGGAAATTTTTTGATTTGTTGTATTATCTTTAGTTAAACGCATGAGCTAAAGTTTATTTCTAGCAGTTTTACTGTTTGCCCTTCAAGTGGTTATCTTGTTCTGGCAATAGGAATATTACTGAGCTTCATCCCATTATGAACATAATCAGATCACAAGGTTATTAAACTAAGAATGGAAACCAGTCTCAAATCTCAAGCATCTGATTGACAGAAATGGCAACCTTTCACCATTTCAGCCAATCAGATGCTTGAGATTTGATACTGGTTTCCAATCTCAGTTTTATAATCTCCAGCCCAAATAGCATAGAAAATCTTGCATGTTATGAACTTGCTTAAAACAGTTCAAGATACAGAATTAAAAATACCTTCATTATCAATGTCCTTATCTGGGCCATATTGTCGAAATTCAGAGAGAATTTCTGTGGGATGTCATGTAATGGTCATCATATTTAGAGGAAGAAGAGGTTATAGTTATCTTGCTACTTGTTTTATTGGAGTCATTGAGAAAGTTCAGGGATAACACAAAGTTTGGGAAATTGCTATGAATATAAACAACATTGTTTTTGATGGATCATCATATACATAGTTGTAATAAACTCAGGGTTACGAGTCGTAGAAATTAACTCTTTCCTCCATAGACACACCTTTATTGCATGGGTGAACAGTGTTGATCCAGATCAGCCAGCAGATCCATGAAGTCTGATCAGGATCTGCACTGTTTGCTTTATGATTTGTTAGGTTATTTCTGACCAAAATGTGATCAGTGCAGATCCTAATCAGAAAGCAAGGATGTGCTGGCTGATCTGGATCTACACTGGTCGCACATGCGTAAAAATGCATATATAATGGAGGAAAGGGTTAATGTGCAAATCCACTATAACTGCTCATGAACACAGTCAAAATGAGCCTTGAATATCTAACATGTTCAACAGTTCACTTCCTTTATTATCTAAATTACAACATAGCTATAAAATTTTCTTAATCATATGAATACATTTTTGTCCTTTATGAACAGTATTATACTTGATTAAAGGTTGTGTTTCAGGTAGAAGAAGTAAAAGTCCTGAGAAGTTAGCCACACAGGCCTGGGCTGTAGGAAGTGGACCAGGTACATTACAAAATAACCTATTGTTTTGCCTTTTATTTAACCCTTTCCTCCATAGATACACCTTTATTGCGTAGGTGAACAGTCTAGATCCAGATCAGCCAACACATCCGTGCCGTCTGATCAGGATCTGCACTGTTAGCTTTTTGATATGTCAGGTTATTTCTGACCAAAATGCGACCAGTGCAAATCCTGATCAGACAGCACTGATGTCATGTGTAAAAATGAGTATATATGGAGGAAAGGGTTAAATTTAGTGCTTTCAGTGTGAAACAGTTCAGAATATTTCAGCCACCTGATAAGTCAGTCAGATTTCAACTTTTCATATCTTGCCCTGCCACCAATATGTATATATAACACCTATGTGTGTTACAGTTATTAATAAGAGGAATCTCTTTGTGATTCTCTCAGAGTTGATAATACTTGGAGTGAACCAGTAATGATGTGGTAGGAAACACTAAGGAGAATTTCATTATCAGGGCTTAATTTGAAGTTCAAGTGCATAGCCTCCTGATTGACAAAGTGGATAACTACTAGACCGGCACACCTAGGACACAATAACCCTTTCCCCCATATATACGCATTTTTACATGTGTGCGACCAGTGTAGATCCAGATCAGCTGGCACATGCGTGCCATCTGATCTGGATCTGCATTGGTCGCATTTTGGTTGCAAATAACCTAAAAGGGAATAGTGAAGATCCTGATCAGATGGCATGGATGTATACTGTAGTGGATCTACACTGTTCACCCATGCAATAAAGGTGTGTCTATGGAGGAAAGGGATATTTATAGTTGGGAATTCCCAGTAGTTTGAACTCATCAGTAACTCGACTGGCATAGAATAGATCCTGCCATCTCCTTAAATGTTTATAATTTTGAAAAAGAAATCTCTAATTTTTTTTGCATGGAGTAATTTCGGTAGCTGGTAATAGCACTAACTATCAGTTTATCTATTTCATACAGGCAAATTATATTTATAACCTAATTTGTACTTAGTTTGATCATGATAAAGAGGTCTGAATATTATCCCTTTACTCCATTCTGCTGTTGATTGGTCAAAATCATACTCCATTCTGCTGTTGATTGGTCAAAATCAAGATCAGTCTATGAATTTACCATTTAAACACTGGTGTAAAATCTAAGTTTTGTTGAGACTCTTGTGGTTAGCTAAACTTTGTTGTCTCATTGGCACTTAGGTGCGGTGTGTGTGCATGCATAAGCACATGCGTGTGTGCTTAAGTGCATGCATGCAGCCATTAGTGCATCTGTCATGATGTGTTCTTGTTTGTGACAACAGAATGATGTGTCTGTGTCAAAACTGTATGTTAACATTGTTTTCTTCACAACAGGCTCGACTTTTTGCGAATAAGCATCTAGTATAATCACAGACCCATAGTTCAGCTTTATATTTTAGTATGGTTTTTCAGATCTAGTGGACAGGTCATATGATAAGCCCTGGCTGTCTCACAGTAAGAAGGGAAGTAAGACAAGAGACGAAGAGAGAGCAGATTCAAGACAAGGTTAATACAAATGTTAAATTAATACTGTACACTAGGTTTTACATTGAACTTCTATAATTGCTTATATTTTTGGTGCATATATTGTTAACCCGTTACTCCATAGATATGACTTTTATGGCATGGGCAAGCAATGAGGGTCAGATTGGCTGGAGCATCAATGCCAGCTGATCAGGATCTACACTGTTCATTTTTTGATACATTACAGGCCAACTATTTGGCTGGAACACCATTGGATTGGCAGTTTTTGTTCGAGCAATCGTTAGTTCCAGCCATCCACAATTGGTATGTGAGAATGGGTTTCTGTTCACTAAACTAAGCTTACACTTAACAAATCACCATATTTCTATTTTAAATGTATTATCTCATTGAACAATGTACATTTTATGGAGAATTTGTATTATTTACACAACTTAAATAAAAAGCACATCGTCCTATTGGCGAGGCATTTTCTCGCCTTTGTTTGCACCTTGGATGATTACTGATAACAGTCTGTTTGTTTAAAGGGGTTTTAAAAAACATTGAAACCTTAATATCGGGACCTTAATTGGTGTTCTGATTAGTGTTTGAGTTATGTGTAGTTCATGCGATTGGAGGTAGAAGAATATAGAGTTCTAGTTGGGACCAAGCGAACTGTTCGAGAGAAGGGTGGTTTGCAAATGGTGTTTGAGCCATTGAAATTTGACTGTAAGTAGCGAACAGTATAGTTCTTGATTAGACAGTACCAATCAAGTGGGACAGTATCAGCTAACATTTTAAGGCATTTATATGATCTGCTATGGTATCTGTTTGAAATCTTTCTTTGATAAAGGAACCTTGATTATGAGAAGGATTGCTTTGCTCTGAAGAAAAAATTAAAAATATAGATAACCTGGTTAAGGAAGCAAGTTAGGAAACTCCAGAGAAAAATTATTGTATGCTGAAATGTTTAATTTTTGTAGGAAGTTTTAGTTGACTGGAGATATACATATTACTTTGTACAAAATACAAAATGTAAAAAATTATAAATGATTAAATTAATATATGTTTTAAAATTGCTAGTTTATTTAGGAAATTGATAAAATGATTAACCACCTTTAAAGTTAGGTTGATGCCATAACTTATTTAGTTGTATACATAATGGCTTAGAAACTTAATTATGTCAGAAAGAAATATTTGCAGTAGCAAATATAGTTGTTGTTAATTTGTAGGTTTGAAACATGTCACCGAATTAAGGGGTGTTCTTCAAATATCCAAGAAACCATTAAACCCAAGTAAAGTTTCTTGTTTAGCATGGGTTGAAGACTGCTTGTATCCTGTTGGTAAATGAAGTGATTCCAGGATTATAAAACTGAGAATGGAAACCAGTCTCAAATCTCAAGCATCTGATTGGCTGAAATGGCCACTGGTGGCAATCAGATGCTTGAGATTTTGAGACCGGTTTCAAATCTGTTTTATTATCTTCAGCCCTGGTCAGGTCCATGCATCTTGCACAGTTTACATTCAGTGAACCGATTCTAGATGTAGGTCTGTCACTTTATCACACTGAATTATCTAAGAGATGCTGAGACATTCCGTAACCTCTTATGATAAATGGATTTAGATGCACTTTTGATTCTTTTTTTTTCTGGGGAAATCTTAAGATAAGTTGATGATGATTCAGAACAGACTGACATCTGAGTCTGCCTGACTAACAGTTTGGACATAAAGTTCTATTTAAAGTTCAGAAAGACTTCATATTCTTGCATTCCAGGTCAGGATTTTCTGCTTTTTCATCAGTGCTGGAACTACTGACCATTCCACCCACACTCCTTCCCATCACACTGTCTTAACCCTTTCCTCCATAGATACACCTTTATTCATGTGTGAACAGTTTAGATCCTGATCAGCTGGCACATTCATGCCATCTGATCAAGATCTAAGCTGTTCGCTTTTGATTCACTAGGTTATTTCTGACTAAAATGTGACTAGTGCAGATCCTGATCAGACAGCACAGATGTTCCAGCTGATCTGGATCTAAAATGCTTATATATGGAGGAAAGGGTTAAAAGAGAAATCATTATTTTGTCTTCTCTAAGCAAACTAAGTACAAAGAGTAATCAGCATGCAGCAAAATTTATCTTTCAAGAGACATTAGATTCAGATAGAAAAATCTGTCACCTAGGTTTAATTGTTTTTGCAGGAACCGACTTTTGTCAGAATCTCATTCCTGCCACAACACTTACCTACCTTTGTTGCCAGATTTTTCTATCTTTACCTCACATAGCTGTCAGTATAATGTAAACATATTTCATTTCTAGGAAAATGCAGTAGTTGTAGGTGGAATTGAAGGAAATTAATTAAAGGATATTTAACCCTTCCTTTCATATAATGCATTTTTACACGTGTGTAACCAGTGTAGATTCAGATCAGCCAGCACATCCATGCTGATCAGGATTTCCCCTTTTCGCCCATGCCATATTGGTGTATCTATAGTATAGACTAAAGGGTTAATTAGAATGGGATGGGCAGTAACCACAAACAGTGGTAGATTACCAATATTTTTGTAAAACTATATGTTCTGGGTGCAAATTGACAGTTACTGTAAGTGTATGTAGAAAGACTGGTGGGGAATTCACCAGGACATTAAATACATGTGTATCCTCCCTGGCCTTAATGCTGAGATATTGAATCTAAAGTTTCTGTTGTGAATAAGACATCTTGGAAAAATATAATAAAGGCACATACAGTATAACCCCTCATAAAAACCAACCCAAAATGAAGTCCATACTGATAATTAGACCAGTATTTCTATGTCCCTTTTTAAAAGATTTGCACAAATTTCCTTAAGGAATTAATACCACCCCACTATTAACCCTTTCCTCCATATACACACCTTTATGACATGGACGAACAATGTAGATCCTGATAAGACACCACAGGGTTGAAGGTTATAAAACTGAGTTTGGAAACCAGTCTCAAATCTCAAGCATCTGATTGGCTGAAATGGCGACTGGTCGCCATTTCAGCCAATCAGATGCTTGAGATTTGAGACTGGTTTCCATGCTCAGTTTTATAACCTTGGGCACAGATGTGCCAGCTGATTTGGATCTACACTGGTCATACAGGTGTAAAAATGGATACATGTATATGGAGTAATGGGTTAAGACCACTCTTGACCAGATCCAGAGATTGTCCTAACAGAGAGATCTAACCTTTCCTCCAAAGACACACCTTTATAGTGTGGGCGATCCATGCTGTCTTATCAGGATCTGCACTGTTCACTTTTTGATTTGTTAGGTTATTTCTGACCAGAATGGGACCAGTCCAGATCCTGATCAGATAGCACAGATGTGCCGGCTGATCTGGATCTACACTGGTCGCACATGCGTAAATATGTGTATTTATTGAGGAAAGGTTTAATTGTATAAGAGTAATACAAAAATTATGGACCAATACAGGAATTACGATATTCTAATGTGCAACGTAAACTTGGACAGCTTAATTGGTGACAGATCCCTGATGATTATAATCCTCTGTGTATGTTTATGTCATTAAAATTTCAACAAGGTGGTGGGGTATTTGTGTCTGCTCCCAGAGCCCACAGTATGAACATGGTATTTGAAGAAGTTTTCGGGGAAATTTGAAAGCAGTTGAAAGCAGTTGTGATCAATCTCAAAGGGTTGGTTTTATTGTGCTTAAATGTATACTACATGCTTACACAAGAAAAAGTCACATAATTATGTAGCTGGCTGTGTAGAGTTAGTTACTGACATACTGCCATCAGATAAACATTGCATGCTGAAATTGTTAACATACATACATAGTGATAATATGCAGTGTTCTTTTTTGGTGATTGAATATGGGTGCACAAGTACTAGTATTCCAAACCACAGGGCTGCTTGGCATGAGAAGACAAGTCTTAGAGTAAGAGTGTTTTACATATTAACGTCTATGTTTGTGCTTTCTCAGAAAGCTTCTGGTCAGTTGGAATGTGCCTTAACATGTATATGTGCATATTGGAAATGTTACTGGTATACATGACCACTTTCTTGCATACCAGATCTGGTCATCCGGTGTTTTCACCCATGTAGGAAATTTCAATCCTACAACCCCCATGTAGAATGAGTGACACCCCCTATATGACGTCACAACGTTTTACGCAGTTATAAATGAATGGGGGAATGTCTCGTATATCACTCCGCTACCATAAAAAAGTGGTGCATAGAAAAATTTACAGGAAAATACCCAATAAATGCACAAAATAAATATGGTATGCAAGAAAAAGTTTCATTCGCTTATATTTGGTAAAGATCGCCTGATCTGGCCCTCGTGAAAAATGCACAGGTGGTAACTCGGCAGAGCCTCATTACTGCTCTTGATCATATTTCACACGGGCCAGATCAATCGATCATTACCCAACACATGTGAATGATACTTATAATGAAAACTCAGTGGATAATGATTCAATGACTACTGGTCCAATGTTTACCGTTAAAGGTTCATTTTACATGTATAAGGTAATGCCATACCCTTTTGAAAAAAGTCTGATTTGTATAAATTGTTATAGAATTAATCTAAAAAAAACAAGATTTTGTTTAACCCTTTTTACTCATGTGCGACCAGTGTAGATCCAGATCAGCTGGCACATCCGTGCAGTCTGATCAGGATCTGCACTGGTCGCATTTTGGTCAGAGATAACCTAACAAATAAAAAAGCAAACAGTGTAGATCCTGATCAGCCGGCATATTCATGCTGTCTGACCTGGATCTGCACCTGTGGCATCTTTGTCAGAAATAACTAAATGAATCTAACGTATGCTGATCCTGGTCCTACAGCACAAACATGCCAGCTGATCTGAATCTTTACTGTTCACACAACCAACAAAGGTAAATACATGAAGGAAAGGGTTAATATTAATAGTTAGTTCAAAACTGATATATCCCCTTATTGGTTCTATATGATAGATTAGTTCTACACAAGAATGTCCACTAGGTTCTGTTGTGATTTTTTCAGCAATGCACTGAATGTTCTTTGTGGTTCTGTTTCAGGAAGGAAGCAGCAGAAGTCAGGCTGGGTGTCCGATACCAAGGTCACAGCCACTACCTTTGATGAACTCTTTGAGCAGGAAACACAGAAACCGGAGCAGACAACAAGCAGTGGAGCAGGCAGACATACAACACACAGTGGAGCAGGAAGACAGAAGAAGGAAGAGGCTAATGACATAACTAAAGCCTGGGCACAACATGTAGGCTTAGATGTAGGGTTTTATATGTTGCTTGAATCTGCTGCTCAGTTATGGAAATCTTTGCCCAAGGTTGTAAAACTGAGCATAAAAAACCAGTCTCAAATCTCAAACATCAGATGCTTGAGATTTGAGACTGGTTTCCAATCTCAGCTTTATAACCTTCAGCCCTTTTTTCAAATGCACCCTTTGTCATAAATTTTGGAAGTGAAATATTGACAATGTTTTAATACATGACTAATAAATTTACATTGTTGGGATAAGTTGAGAACCAATATTTTAGAGTTAGAAACAAAAACTTTGGTATTCTGTCTTAAATTCAAATATGATTTGTTACATACATGTATGCAATGGAACTTTTAAAAGAATATGGCACAAAAAATCATCCATGTAAAGATGTTTAAAAAATATTATTTACCCTTTACTCCATATATACTACTCAAATTTTGATAAGGATCACTTAAAAGATTGTGTTTATTCCTTACATAAGATTTAAATGATAAAATTTTTGTTGTGATTCTGAAAATGTGTTCATTTGACACCAGCTTTGTGCCAAAAAAATAGAAAGAGCCGACAAACTGTTGGAGCGGAACAGCGTATGGAATTTGGTAGGGACAATAGTTCGGGGTAAAATGGAAAGTGATCCCTATCAAATTTTGAGTAGTATATATACAGGCACATCTGAATCATTTGATCGGGATCTACACTATTCGCTTCTTGATCAGCAATAAGATATAGAATTTAAATTCAAAAGTGTAGATCCTGATTAGATAGCATGGATATTCCAGCTAATCTGGATTTATTATAAACTGTTTGCTTATAGGTTAAAGGCTATATCCGACGGAGTAAAGGGTTAATATTGGTGGGTCAGGAAGTGAACACATAATCAGTCAGCTTCATATATTAAGATACTGATCATGTTAACTTCTTCAAGCATACCCAGGTCTGCAAAACTACATATCGACCTCAACATTAGTATTTACTTGTTATATCATATACCCTATGAATTTAAAGCATTCTGATGATGATGATGATGATGATGATGATAGCAAAGGTAGTTATTAATTCCCGGGGTAGTTATCACTTTTTTCGGACTCACAAGTTCGGAGCTCTCGACCAATCAGAATGCTTTAAATTCATAGGGTATATGATATTCTTTAATATATTCAGGACAGTGAAGATCCAGACTATCGTAGTAGTGGTTACTCCGGTCCTCGTTGCCAGAGAGATGATGATGATCCGCTGGCAGGGGAGATAATGCTGGCTAAAGAAGAATCTACCACTGAGAGCGCTGTCAGGTAGGTAACTGGTCGCCATTTCAGCCAATCAGATGCTTGAGATTTGAGACCAGTATTAGTGTTATGATCTTCGGCCTAATTGCAATTTTCAAGCTACACACAATTAAAATATCAACCTAAGAAAGTTCTTATCTGAATTTATCAAACAGCAGTGAACAAGTTCATTCCTGCATGATACTTATCTTTGACTTCAGTATTATCCCATTACTCAATATATATTGATTTTATCTTTGATTTATCCTTGTTTATTTTTATAATAGTTTCAATGATAGTTTCACAATTTGTGATTGGTACAATTATGAAAGGATAGTGGTGAATACAAATCAGTGAAATTTTTAAGCCTTCTCAGAGTGACAGAGCCTAAATGGCACTGTTTGAATCCCAAACTGGCATTCAGATTTTTTTTTAGAGTTTTAGGTTGTTCTTGTCTCGCCCCTGTTTACCAGGTCTCTCTGATTTTCCAGTTCTTCCAAGCCTAAGGGTGCCAAGATAGAGGCACAGAGACACAGACAAGACCTTGAGAGGTTACTGCAGGAGTCTGACAAGGTGTCCCTAGACTCCGGATATGATGGTGGTGCAACAGATGATGTCCAGGATGATGCCATAGAGCTTTTAGGTAGTGTACAACCATTATTTTTGTGAACCCATCTACAGCAGGCTGGTTGAGCCTCTCGCTACAATGGTTTGGTTAAATTTCATGTGGGTAAAAATTTTGTGCTGAAATAAATGTGTGAAATCTTTTCTAACAATTAGATGTAGTAAGACCCAGGTGAAAGTTAACCTCAGCAAAATTAAACCATGTAATAGGGTGTTATAATATAAAAATACACCAGCAGGAATCTTAAACCCATATGAATTTGCAGCTGTTGTGTGAAAATATTTCCCTGCAAAATTAAATTATACCACAATAGTTAAGAACTGATTACAAATTGCCTGCATTAAGGGCACCTGACACATTCTGGAAGTAATGAGGTTCATGAAAAATGTGTCTTGTATGCCCTAAAGGGTCAGCCCTTAAATAGGGGTTACACTAAAATAAATAAACACTTAAATTTAATAATCAGTTACCAAAGCACAAATGCTTATTTTAACCCAATACCCTCACATAAAGAATATTGAAATCTGCATTTACAAAAATTAAAAATATGGTAACTCATAAGAAAACCTCAAATAGGGCACATTATTCAGAAATGTTTGAAAAATGGTGTAAATGTGAAGATAAGTCCATAAATCAATGTAAAAGTCTTCCCATAAATCTAACCACAATATAAATACACACAGTTTAACAAAACTCTTGCATTGTTTAAAATCCATTATTAATACTGTAAAGAGAAATAATTTAATTAATGTTGGAATATTATAGAGTAGGGTTAAGTGTGACCCAGACAGTAAGTTGATATAAAATCTTGATAATGTTTTCAGAGGATCCAGAAGATCTGATCAGGGAGGGTGTCACTAACATTCCTAAATCTGGATACAAGCTTAGCAGGGTAAGTAACTCTGCTTGATTATCAGGGAGGGTGTCACCAACATTCCTAAATCTGGATACAAGCTAAGCAGGGTAAGTAGCTCTGCTTGATTATCAGGGAGGGTGTCACCAACATTCCTAAATCTGGATACAAGCTTAGCAGGGTAAGTAACTCTGCTTGATTATAAAACCTGTCCAGTACTAAAATATTTTCTAACAGGCAATCTCTGTACATAATCGAAGAAAGCAAAGCAAGTTTTATGGATATAAGTTTTGCCAACATTAGTTATAACCCATCCCTTATCATGGTAATGAGGACAATCCTTTACTCCATAATATATTTGGGCTTTATTGCATGGGTGAACAATGTAGGTCTAAACAGCTGGCACATGCATATTGTTTGATCAGGGTCTATCAGGATATACACTGTTTGCTCCTTAGCAATAATGAATAAAAATGGGAACAGTTTAGATTCTGATTAGATGTGCCAGCTGATCTGGATCCACACTTCTCTGCCATGGGTAACATCCATATCTCATGGAATAAACAGTTAAAGGACTTTAAGCAGTTTCAGCTGACAAATACCAGTTACTGTTTCAGATTCTACGCCAAAGACAGGAAGAAGCCAATGTTAAACTGAATATTAAGTAAGTTGATCCAGTGTCTTTTTTCACTCAAGATGTTAACTGTGTGGGAAGTTTTGTGAATATTGTTCAAAGATCATTTTGTATTTATTTCAAACACAAAGAATAACTTGTCAAGTTTATTGACTGACAAAAAAATGTCTTGCAAAAAGAGTGACTTAACTTTCATAATTTTAAATATAGTCCAGCCTGTGCTAAAGACCACCTCTGAACAAAGACTACATGTCAATATAGACAACATTTTTTGTCCGGCTGGCTGTAAACAAAGACTAGCTATCTTTTAAGACCACTTTGGGATTTCCATTGAGTGGTCATTTTAGACAAGTTTGACAGTATTTTATTTCTGATGCACAGCTTATCTAGGATTTGAACCCATGACTTTCTCCTTACAGACCAAAGCTCAGCAAGTGCTCACTAAGCTTTTTGGTTTAATACACATAGCCTAACCAAACAGCTTAAACCCTTTGCCCCATGTAGGGAGCCAAATGTCACATGGCCAGATTTGAACACTTGCTTACAGCATAAGTGCTGTGGGGACTGAACTAAGCCATGTGGTCATCTCTGCCAATATGCTCTGCAACTCCGTAGCCCGATTCTGTTTGCAGGCAAATGTAATAGATTCCCTTTCATGAAATGTTTTGAATCAATAGATACACTCTGAACCTGTTGCAATTAAAAGTGAATGCCTTTATCCATAGTTAGGTAGCCTAGGTCCTGATGAACATATTATAAATGAAACCTGGTGATTTGTTTAATGATTGTATAATATTTACAGCATGAATATGGTAGCAGACACTAGTAAGTGATAATACCAGTATGCTGGCTTCCTATAGTGTACTGTAGACACATGCCTACATTGCCTGTTTCTCATTTATACTGCATTAAAGTAAACATTCAGGAAATATAATAACTTATTAAAATGATACATGCTATATTAAATATACTAGAATTAATTTTCTTTTTGTTTATTTACTTTGGTATCATTTAATTTCATAGAGATCAAATTTCTTGCAAAAGATAGGTGGTATTTGCGCAGACATAAATTTGAGCACTTGTATCTTTCTCATAAGACTAGATATTCAAAGGTGTGATTTCGCTAGAGTTTAATTTAATGCACTCACCTTAGCATGAAATATGCAAATATGCAAAAATTTAAACCACAGCAAAATATTTAATGATACCACAGTACATTGAAATCAAAATCTGCTTAAGGACTATTACGGTTGTATTATTTTAAGTTACAAACAATATTGTGATGTTGACATTTTATGAGAAGCAAGCAATGTATGGAATATGTCCTTAGAATCATTTATTTTCCTCAGTAACACCATGCTTTGATAGTTGTTTCTTGGCAGGCTGATGAAGGAAACAGATACGTTTGCTGTCTTTCTAACTCTGACAATACCCTACTACAAGGGCCCAAGATCATAAAACGGAGATTGGAGAACAGTCTCAAACCTCAAGCATCTGATTGGCTGAAATGGCGACCAGTAGCCATTTTAGCCTATCGGATGCTTGATATTTGAGACTGTTCTCCAGATTTAGTTTTATGATCTTGGGTCTAGAACATTTAACATTATTGAGCCTTTGACTTAATATGTATGTACACTGACCAGTGACCAGCAATAAAAGTAACAACTTTTACAATAGGAAATTAAAACTACTTGCTACAAAGCAATAGCACTATTACAGACTTGATTTCTGATAGCTTACAGTCTTATTGTCTATGTCTGCTGCCGAAAGTTTAAATCTAGATATTTGACAGAAACAACAAAACTAATTAAAAAAATATGCATTTAAATCAAATGGGGAGAAACATTTTAAATCGGTTTTACTTTTTCTTCAAATTCCAGCATATTAAACTTTCTTGGACATTGAAAAGTTCCAATGACTTCCTGTGAGGCAGCCAGTTTGTTCAGTTTGTCAAAATTTAAAATGTTTCAGCAACCCACAGTGTTGAAACTGGAACTAGGCCCAAGGGTGACAACTCTGGAAGTGTGTTCATGAACTTGATTATCTTTCCTGATTTAAAATCTGTCATTTATAACAAAATTATTTGATATGAAGGCATATAATGTCAGTAAATTCAGAATGCTAGTAATTATGAGAATTTTATCTGTTGACTGTAGTGTACATACACTGTAATTGTCATTTACCTAACCAAACTGTTAATTATGAAATCCTGGTTTGAAAGACACCAGCATACTTGTCTGTTTTCTCATTTGCCTCAAAAGTATGTTCATCTATTAAATAAAAAGAGTACAATCGTACATATAATGATTTGTTGAAATGTTAATTCTGTATGCTAACATAAACCCTTTATTTTATGGATATGACTTTAAATAAATCAAAATGTGTGATTTTCAACCTTTAACCCTTATTATACCGGTAATGGTTGAATTGATTATTAGAGTAGACCAGAAACACTTTTAAGTCAATACATTTCTAAAAATGACCCATTTAAAAAACAAACTATGGAAGTGAGATAATTTTTGTCGAAGAAAGGGTTAGTTTTAAAACAGATGAACATATTTGTGTGACCTAATAGGAGATAAGATACTGTATCTCATGCATCCATGTGTACACACTGGCTACTCAGAAAATTATAAATAATGTAATTTGAAAAAAATCAAACTGATGTGGTTATTAGTTTGAACTGGGCTGAAGATCATAAATCTGTGGCTGAAATGGAGACTTGAGATTTAAGACTGTTCTTCATCCTCAGTTTATAATCTTGGGGCTTGAAGATCATGTCCAAAAATTCTCATTAATAAGTTAACGTACAGCCTTGAATCATCTCTACTAGTGTGTAAAGTTGAAAATGCAGAACTACACTGTCTTATCTACTGGTTTGTCATAAGTTGATGTTAGTTCTCCTTAGACACCATTTTAAAACAGTTGTCATCTCACGTTTTCAGTCTATTTACTGGCTCAGGTCCTCCCGGCTCCCAGTACGGTAAGTATACAGCCAACTCACGTTCCTAACTTCTAACCAAAACATACATCTTTCTTTTCAATGCACTGTACAGTATTTGAATATTTTTGGTTACTGCACTTGTGTGGTCCTCTAGTTATTTCTTGTAGATTATTTGATTAAACATAATTTGCATTAAATTTTGCAGTAGTAGTTAGACATTAAATTGTCTTCACACATTCTATTTCTCACTTTTATTATGATCAATTATGGTAGTTTTCTGTAAATGTTTACATCAATTGACTTAAGTTTTGTAAACACCCTTTTCATTGCAGATAACTAAACTTGTAAATTGTTATTCGAGAGTCTATACATTTCTTTCTAAAGATTGGGACCAGTTGCCATTTCTGCCAATCAGATGCTTGATTTTACCCAATCAGATGCTTGAGATTTGAGACTACTTTCCAATCTTTATTTTAAGACCTTGGGCCCTTATGTTCTTATAAATATTATAATTGTTTATCTTCTGCAGAGAACCAGTATGGTGACTACTACGAGTCGGATCTAGAGAGACCGCCGACTGGAATGTCCATGCAGTCCAATAGATACTCCGAACTGTCACCGGATATTTCTGATGAAGAATTTGAAAGTGTTTCACAAGTCGTTGGTCCAGTAAGTTTCCATTCCTAAAAGGTATCTTACTTCAACAAGCTGAGTTGGGATAAAATATCATTTGTACATTTGCCACCTGTCTGTCTTCCTGATTTTCAGTTGCAATTTAGTTTGCTCATCTTTTCTACAACTGTTTGTCAGATTTTCTTGATAGGAAGCAAAATATCTATGATGCATCTATTTTTGACAGAGTTATGCGTTGTATCAAATGATTAATTCGCATGAGCTTAAATTCATGCAATTGTTTTGTTTTAAAAAACATATGTCATGGTGCAATTTCACTTGGGTTTAAATTTGCAAATTCAGGTGAAATACTCATAATTAAACCCTTTCCTCCATAGACACACCTTTATTGCATGGGCGTATTTATGGAGGAAAGGGTTAAACCTGTGCAAAATATAACAATACCAAAGTCAGTATATTTGGCTAGATGTTTTGAAGCTGTTACAACAAGCTTTTTCTTTGACAATCAATCATTACTTTTCTTCTGATATATAATATTATCCTGTATAGATACACCTTTATTGCTAGGGCGAACAGTGTAGATCCAGATCAGCCGGCACATCCATGCCACATAATCATGATCTAAATAGTTTGCTATTTGATTTGTTATGTTATTTCTGACCAAAATACGACCAGTGCAGATCCTGATCAGACGGCACATATGGTCGTAGTCAAGATCTCTAAAAAAACAAATGTTCGGTGTAATAAAATAAATATCACATCCCATTGGGGGAAACAGTACGAACTGTTAACCCGAGAGAAGTAATGTCAACCGAGGCGTTAGCCGAGGTTGACATTACCTTCTCAAGGGTTAACATTTCGTACTGTTTCCCCCAATGGGATGTGATATTTATTTTATTACACCGAACATTTGTTTTTTTAGAGATCTTGACTACGACCAAATTTCGTTTGGGAACAAAATCAAGCGCCGGAAGTCCAAAATCAATAATGCTCAATAAGCGGCTACAAATAATGATCAAAATGCGTTTATCTCCCTTGGTCAATTACGCATGCGTAGAAGTTAATTTGTAATCGGATTTCCAAGATATTTATTTTTAGATCCACGCGAGGGTGACATGATGCTGTCGCATATGTGACAGTAGCGATTATCTCCCTGTGATGTCACATTACGCGATATAGTAAACTATTCACGTGAGGTGTAATAAATATATATATCAAGGAAAGGGTTAAGTGATAAAATGATAACAATATCGATCTTCCTTTAGTCAGTTAAACTAAATTCTTCACTCCATATATATGTGTTTTTAATTCATGTGCAACCAGTGTAGATTCAGATCAGCTGACACATTCATGCCATCTGATCTGCATCGCCACTAGTCACATCTTGATAAGAAGTAACCTAATGAATCTTAAAGCCAACAGTGTAGATCCTGATCAGAAGGCATGGATGTTCTAGCTGATCTGGATCAACACTGTTTGCCTACACAATGTAGTTGTATCTATGAAGTAAAGGGTAAATCATGTAAAATAATGATTTTAAAATATTCCCAGTTTTTGTTTACTCTTTATGTCCCATGATAGACCAGAGTCAGAGCCAGGCCAGATCAGTGCAGTCTACACTGTTTGCTCTTGGTTGTCACATCTAATTTATTTAAAACCAATCTTGATCCAGATCAGACTTCAGGGATGTGCAGGCTGATCGGGATTTACACTCATTAATATATTAACCATATCCCATGGAGTGTCTGATCTGGGTTGAAGGTTATAAAACTGAGTTTGGAAACCAGTCTCAAATCTCAAATCTGGTCGCCATTTCAGCCAATCAGATGCTTGAGATTTGAGACTGGTTTCCATGCTCAGTTTTATACCCTTGGGCTTTGGAGCTATGCTAGTTACTCATGGGATACAAGTAATATTTTATGGAGGGCTGCTATATGAAGATTGCTTTACAGAGACACCCAGTATGGAGTGTGCCAGATTCTGATGGGGAAACATACAGAGTGGAACCAGCAAGAAAAACTAGGTACCAAAAACTCTTCATTCTTGTTTTTGATATAAATGTACAGTGAAACCCCTCTATGACGGATACCTAAGGGACTGAGGGAAAGTGTCCTCATTCGCGGGTTGTCCTTAATTGTGGGTTCAAATCAAGAAGAAGAGAACATGTCTGTTCTTTCAAAAAATATCGCCCATAAGACTGGGGTGCCCGCAATATTGAGTGTCCGTAATGAGGGGTTTTACTGTAATCCACAAAATTACGTCCCCACAATGTCCACAGAAGAATCAGGATATCGGTAAGTCTTGTTGTGTTGTGGTGTGTCAGAAATTTATTACAGTGAAACCTCACTAGTAAAACCATGTATCAGACTGGACTAAAGTTGTGTTTATAGTGGAGTGGTCTCAATTTTGGGGTGGAATACAATGCATAACTGTAACAAGGGACTATAAAATAGTGGTCTTATTATTGGGTTGAGTCATTACCATTTACTCATATATATACTTTTTTGACACATGTGTGACAAGTGTTGATCCAGATCAGCCAGCACATTTGTGCCACCTGATCTGGATCTGCACTGGTTGCATCTTTGTCAGAAATAAACAAATGAATCTAAAAGTAAACAGTGTAGATCCTGATCAGAGAGTACAGATGTGCCAACTGATCTAGATCTACAACATTCGCCCTTGCAATAAAGGTGTGTCTATGGAGTAAAGGGTTTTAATTTTAAGGTGGTCTACACAAGGAGTTTTACTGTATGTGATATTTCAGAGGCAAGCTGAGTGCCACTACACCAGTCAGATTTCAGGAGAAGCCACCACTGCCCATGCAGCAGTCTATGGACGGTGAAAACACATTCCTAGAGGGCAGCAAAACCTGGACACCTGGTCAGGGGAGACCACCAAGGGAAAAGGTATTTATTCTTCCATGTTTTGTTTACCAAATTAGTGTAAATCCAGATCAGATGACATGTCTGATAAAAGCAATGTATATGGAGTAAAGGGTTGAATGTGTGTAATTACATCACATTTTATATGGACATAACCCTTTACTCCTTAGATACACCTTTCATTGAATGAGTGAACAGAATAGATCCAGATCAGCCAGTACATCTTTACCATCTAATCAGGATGTACACTGTTTACTTTAAGATTTTCAGGTTATTTCTGACTGAGATGCAACCAGTGTTGATACAGGGTTAAATGTGCATTAACATAAAATAATGTGTTTCTTCAGACAACAACAGGTTCCCCTGTGACAGTACGAGATTCTGTGCGAGATTCTATGAGATCTATGGAGGGAGCTGGCTGGAATATCCCTGATGACACTGAAGTCTCCATGGCAACAGAATGGTCAGAAAGTAAGTGTCGTGTGATATATTCACTGTGTAACTCGGAGACTTTAAAGGGTGTAGATTTAACATCAACCAAAACTCTTTATAGAAAACTATAATTTGAAATATGGAATCAAAAGTGTTAATAAATTTTTTCTTGCAAACCTTGATAAGTGTTTCCTCATCTTTGTTTGGGAAAGGAAATTCCTATCTATCGTTAGAAGAGATACAGTTCGCATGCTTACATGAGTGATGTCATATCTGCAGGTATATAATGTCATGTATTCAAGTTAGTGACCTACTTCAACAGGTTTCCTTTCAACTCAACATTTCAGCATATGGAAACACAATGTAGATTGTATATATGTTCACACATGTTTCGCAAACCTGCAAAGTAACAGTTATGCAAGAAAAAATATCTTGCATGGGACGTTTGGTTAAGATAGAAAAATCTGTCACCTTAGGTGAATTGTTTTGGCAGGAACTCAGCAGCGCCTCATTCCCGCAAAAAACAGTTCACCCTCGGTGACACATTAATGCATCTTCACCTCCTACTCATGCAAGATACTTATAATCCTGTTTATCATTAAAATATAATGTGGCTTATTTGCGATATTTTGTACACAGGTAGGGGAGGGCAAAATTAGATTGCAATTACATTTCATGGGATCCTCATCTTCACCTTTATTGCATGGGCTTATTTATGGAGGAAAGGGTTAAACCTGTGTAAAATATAACAATACCAAAGTCAGTATATTTGGCTAGATGTTTTGAAACTGTTTGAACATGTTTTTGACAATCAATCATTATTTTTCTTCTGATATAAAATATTATCCTGTATAGATACACCTGTATTGCTAGGGCAAACAGTTTAGATCCAGATCAGCCGGCACATGCGTGCCGTCTGATCAGGATCTGCACTGTTTGCTTTATGATTCGTTATGTTATTTCTGACCAAAATGCAACCAGTGCAGATCCTGATCAGATGGCACAGATGTGTCTGCTGATCTGGATCTACACTGGTCACCCATGCGTAAAAATGGAGGAAAGGGTTAAGGATGAGAAAAAGTATGTTTGATTTTCACTGGCATAGGGAGAACATTGAAGTTGTGGTGAACCTCAAAGACCACAGAGGATACTGTTCAATAGTTGTTTACAAGATTAACCCTTAACTCTGTATATACACATTTTAACATGACATGTGCCCAAGATCATAAAACTTAATCTGGAGATCAGCCTCAAATCTCAAGCATCTGATTGGCTGAAATTGGGACCAGTCGCCATTTCAGCCAATCAGATCCTTGAGATTTGAGACTGATCTTAAAACTTAGTTTTATGATCATTGGCCCAGTGTAGACATCCGTGCCATCGAAACAGGTTCTGCACTGTTTGCTTTTTGGTCAGAAATAACCAAATAATAACAAACATCACATATGTGCAGGCTGATATGGATCTACACTGTTCACCCATTCAATTAAAGTGTATATATGGAGGAAAGGATTAAATAATGAAAGACCTGAAACATTTCAGCTGCTATAAATGAATATATTCATTTATTCTTTTCATGTTCAGAAATTTATCTATACTGCTTGATATTTGTAGCTCCCACTAGTGCGAGGGATTCACCAGGACCACCAAAAGGTAACTACTAGCTGTACAGATATCAGCATTTTGACCAGTTTGACTGTTTTTATATTGATGCTCATTATTTAAATATTGAAACTTTTACATAAAAGAAATATTGCATATTGTGGAAGAATATGTATTATTTAGTCAATCTAGTTTAGTAGTCAAAGCATATTTGGAAGAAAACAGTAGATAATTTTAAAGTCAAGTAGATAATTTTAAAGTCAACTAATAATATCGCCAAATACTCATTTTTTTGTGCCATGCCACTTTTAATCAATATCACTGGATTTAGTCTTAAAATTACAAGATGGGTTCTTCCATTTTTAACCAATTCCTCCATAGAAACACATTTTTTGCGAGGGCAAACAGTTTAGATCCAGATCAGCTGGCACATTCACTTTTTGATTTGTTAGGTTATCTCTGACCAAAATGCGACCAGTGCAGATCCTGATTAGACGGCATGAATGTGCGGGCTGATCTGGATCTGCACTGGTCGCACATGTGTTAAAAGGCGTATATATGGAGTAAAGGGTAAAGGGGATTTATTTGATTTTAGAGCTGTTATCAAATTAATGTGCATATGTGCCCAAACATTTTTGAAGGCAAATATGACACACATGATTAGATTGACCTCACTAATAAGAATTTATTTTCTTTTTCAGCCTACTGAAGTAAGAATCCTCATCATTATTCCGTCCATCACCATAGAAATATGTAGAAACTAGAATATTGCTGACTCACTGGATCAACAACATTGAGTGTTTTCCACAGAACCACAGACCTTGTACTGCCTTTTGTAACTACATAATGGCCCAAGATCATAAAACTAAGATTGGAGACCAGTCTCAAATCTCATGCTTCAGGTTTTCTGAAATGGTAACTGGTCACCAATTCAGCCAATGCTTGAGATTTGAGACTGGTCCCCATATTTAATATTATGATCTTACAGACCAGTTGATGAGAAGTAAGGATCTCAGAACTTTCCAGATCAGTGCCCAAGGTTATAAAACTGAGCATGGAAACCAGTCTCAAATCTCAAGCATCTGATTGGCTGAAATGGCGACCAGTCGCCATTTCAGCCAATCAGATGCTTGAGATTTGAGACTGGTTTCCAATCTCAGTTTTATAACCTTGGCACCAGTTCTTTAACTCTTTACTTCATATATTGTCCACTTAGTAAAAAGACTCAATTAACTACAATACATTTCTGTTGCGCTTATTGACTTCTTGCTTTCTACAGTATGTGCATATAGATCCAGATCAGCTGGCACATCTGTGCTGTCTGATCAGGATCTAAAAAGTTCACTACTCAGAAAGGCTAACAGTGTAGATCCTGATCTGACTGCACAGATTCTATCTATTCAAGATCTACCATTTTGTTTTTTAGATTCATTAGGTTATTTCTGACCAAGAAGCCAGCAGTGTAGATTCAGATCAGAAATCACTGATGTTCCAGTTGTTCTGGATCTACACAAACAATAAAATCCTTAAATATGGAGTAAAGGGTTATCAACAATCTTGATTTAGTTTACATTGATGTCTCTATATAGACTGTGATCAAACTAATTTTGTATGTATATTTATTGTAGAAACAATTGTCTTAATTGCAATAAAATATTATCTAGATTATGAGTTAGTCCCTGTCTTCTTATTTTGTTTGCTGAATACAGCTAGAGGAGAGCCAACTTTATAGTGAAGCAATTTGCAACTTTGTGTATCACCAACATCGTACAATATACTCTATGAAATTCAATACAGCTTTTGTCCCGTGTTTAACCAGTGTACATGTAGATCCCTCTATGCATTCATGAAGCCTGATCAAGATCTACACTATTTGCTTTTTTGTGTTGCCTGTGATAGCAGGTAGACTGCCTTTTCGACATTGTCTGGTAGTCCCGCAACTTAAACATGAAACTTAATGTTGCCTATAACTTTGAAAGTAATATTCACTTCATACTTGGAATATAGCCTATCTGCATTAACAAACCCATCGGTAAAAACAAGAACGATAACTCCTGTTTCTCTATTTTTTTTAGATAAGCCCCTTTCGAATGCAACTTTAGGTGACATGTATTCCGAGGAACACCAAATGCTAGTTATTCATATAACTGATATAAATCACAGATGGGATATAAACCATATCCATGGACTCGATACTTGCTAGTTAATTCTTATAGGGTTTGGCTTAAGTGAGAACGATTGTTTTTGTATGGAAAAGATGGAGGTCTTCATAAATGTAGGAAAATGCCACTTGACATGTACAATGATGTAGAATTGTTTGGTTTTGGAAGACCGGCCTCTGATATTGAAACTAAAATTGGAGACCAGTCTCAACCCTCTGGCATGCGATTGGTCCATTAAGAGAATAAACCAGTCCGGTGCTTATATGGTTTCCAGTTGAGTTTAATGAGCAATGGTATAGATAGATAGACTGTGTAAAGTGCACGATCATTACGAGAAGTGTTTGATCATTTTAACGATGAGCACTACCCAATATCATAAAACAACAACTGAAAACCAGTCTTAAATTTGAAGCATCATTGGCTGAAATGGAGACTTGTCTTCATTTCGGCCAATCAGATGCTTCAGATTTGAGACTGGTCTCCAATATCAGTTTGATAATCTTGGGCACTGTTCTTGATAGTATTTACTGAGAGTAATGCGTGATAGTTGTCATTTTCAGCAGTGTTTAGTCACAGCATTTTCTGTCTTTGATGTTTCATCGGGCGAACGGGTATGGAAGGCCTATTAATTCTCTTGTTAACTAGTATTGTCACAGTGCCGATCCTCTTTGTTATCCAGAATACATTTCTAAGTGCTTTATTGTTTTCTTGTAAGTATGTAAACAATAAAGAATGATTGATCACATTGGTGTCGTCGACATTACCGTTGGAGCTGTTCAGGTGAAGCACGTGGCTGGTGTATTCGACCTGAACCTAGGCAGACCCTTGCGGACATTTGCCAAGTACATTGGAAATGTCTCGTATAAGTGGGGAGGAATGTCGCAGCGACCTATGTAGCTCTATTGGTAGAGTGTCGGCACGGTAAGCTGGTGGTTCGAATCCTGGTCGAGGCTACTCTTTCCAACCCAAATCATTTAATTTGCGTTGATTTTTCCAACATATAACTAATGAAAAAGATATTGCAATCTTGGTTCGGTATGTTATATAAGATGTTGATGCCAAACGAAAGTCTGCTTCAATTATTTCTTCAGAACCTCCCCAGGCGAGCGATTTGGTCTCTTGTTTAAGCCCGTTAGCTTGTAAAACATACCGATTTTTATTTTATTACCAACCAGTTAACACCACTAACATATTTTACTTGAACGCTCATCAGGCGAGCGATTCGGTCTCTTGTTTGGGCTCGTAAATTTGTTATACATACCGACATTTTTTCTATAACCATTTAATTTCCAACCTTTAAACACCGCTTACATGTACTTGTGCGTTCAACAGGCGGGCGATTTGGTCCCTTGTTTGCTAGCTGGCAGGACCGTTGTATTGATTGTAACAAATAAAAAACAAAACAAATGAGCAACGACATTTGTCTTCTCACAAAACGAAGTAACAACAACGGGGTTCATCAATCATGGCCGGACAAGCTTTTAGTGTCTTGTCTAACATTAGTGTATCATCCTAATTCTGTCTGATTCAAACCAATCTTCTCCTGTCGTTTTCAGTCAATAAATAAGCATTAAGCGGTGTCTGGGTATTAAATTGGCTGCCTCCTCGAGATAATGGTCGTACTTTTCATAAAAGAAAATGTTCCGTAGGTGTATTATTTAAGCTTTTTAATTTAAGTCCAAGGCATTGATTCCAGTGTTTAAATATGCAAATACGCATTGTTTTCCATTTCGTTTTAAGTTTGGAGCCGCAAATATTATTTTGTTTTCAATAAATTCATTAATTCATTGGGCCATTGGCTGATGTGCATCGTAGATATTCCCATTATATGATCACATAATATATATTTTCTCTAATTTTGAAAATAGGAAAAAAGGTGTTGTATGTGTTGCATTTTTATTCACGATGGTTAACCTAGATCGGGGACCAGCTTCCTAAGCATCTGATTGGTTAAAATTAACACCGGAAATCACGTGCCCTACACCGGGTTTCTAATACTAAAACTCAGCCCTACAGTACCATTATCTCAGATTTGAAAATGAAATATTGTGTTTAGTTGCATATCTAAACTGGGCCCAAGATCATAAAACTAAGATTGGAGACAAGCCTCAAATCTCAACCATCTGATTGGCTGAAATGGCGACCAGTCATGCGACCAGACATGCTTGAGATTTGAGACTGTTCTTCAACTTAAGTTTCTTATCTTCTGTCCTGATTTCATTTTGCAGGCCGATGAAATACACTTGCAATTCTAATGGCAAATCTTTCTGAACCCTGCACGTGCTTGTGAATCATTGCAGTATTTCTTTTCAACATGCCTATTATATTCACGAAGATTTAATAAAAATGTTGATGTCATGTATACGGTACCAATTACAAAAACAGAAGATTGATATAATGGAAATTGATTTGGTTTTCTCTGGTAACTATCAACTCAATCAAGAACGTCACTGGAACTGAAAACCGGACAGACTTTTATATACTTATTGCTTACATAGATTTCACATAAAGATGTTCCCAAAGTGAAATCGATGCATCGTTAACATAGCGTTCTTTCATGCCGATTAGTTTTCATTTATCAAGGCACAGCAGTCTTGATTTAAATGAGAACATTGTTCTGATTAAACAGGATAGTTGGTGTGTTAACGATCGGTGTTGGTTGCTGCTGCTGCTGCCTCCACCGCCACTGCTCCTGCTGCTGGTGCTGTCGGCACCGCTGCCTCTACTGTTGCCGCTGTTATTGTTTATTGCGCTTTTCTCATTTATCACATACTCGTATTTCGTAATAATGAATTTGAAAAATGAAAACTTGGCTCATAGATACATTCAGCGGAATCTGGTTAATATTAAAAATTACAAACTTTAATTCAACTGGCAGATGCCGACTTGTTTATGCTTTGCCAAATAATTCGTGAATACTAAGCGTACATGTATAAAGGAAACAGTGAGTTTATAAGTCGGTTTAAGCAAACCTGTGTCTAAGATCATTAGCCCAAAACTGAGATTGGAGACCAGTATAAAATCACAAACATCTGACGGACTAAAATGGAGACAAGTTTCAGCCAATCAGGTGCTTGGGATTTCAGACTGGTCTTCATTCTTGATCTTGGGGCCCCCTAAGGATATACATTATTGTAGGTCTTGATTAATATTCTATGAGTGACACCATTATTCTGACTAACATTGAACTCCGGTTGTATCCACGTCCCTTTCTGCTGGAATACTGCATTATATAACTAAAACTGGAGACCAGCCTCAATTTTCAAGCATCTGATTAGTTAAAAAAGATTCTAGACATTATTTAAGCTGCTTAAGCTATGGGACTGGTCTGCAATCTAAGTTTTGTCATCAGAGCTATTATAACGCTGCAAAATGTGTCAGTGTCGCGTCCAGAAAGTCGGAATTTGTACTTAGTCTACCCGAACCACTCCATTAATATCTCCATCGCAGACCAAACCCACGTCCGTTTACATGTTGGCATATCATACCCCTTCATACTTGTATAACTATACTCCGGTTTACGTACATTTGTATTCATAGATGGTTGGAATAATCTGCATAATCGGTAAGTTACTTATTTTAAGTGTAGCCCAAAACGTAAAAGTTATACAGATTATTCACAGGGTTTCATAGTCGTGGCGGTAAGTGTTTGATTTCCGATCATGGTTGTATGGTTAGTGTTATTTTGTCCTTATTTCGAAATAAACATGTACAGCTGCAGACATTGCTAAAACAAAGCCAGTATAATTGTGCAAATTTCGAATACGTTTTCATTGAAAAGTTTGCTATCATTTGTAGTTGAAACACTAGTGTTAAGATGTTGCGACCGAGTAATCGAACGAGGCCTAAGAAATTGTGCAATTTTTTAAATAGTATTTATTAGAGAAAGAGAATGGAAAGAAGATTCCATTCGCAAGAATTGTCTGCTCACAGGTGTCAGCGTCCATGTAGTGATGACGATTTTGGGTTCAACGTAAGGGGTCACCGGCGTCTGCTTTACAGAAATATATTGTTATAACAGGGGTCTGATGCAAGATTTCCAGAAAGGGCAATTCGTTTTGGGCACTCTTAGGTTACTTACCTAACTTGTTGGCAAAACCCCTTTGAAAATAAAATACTGCTGCCCAAGAATGGGGCTCGCGCAATCCCACTGAACCCCCTCTGGATCCGACCCAGTATAAAATGGAATGAACATTTCGCGAGGGTTTAATGCAAAACTATTGTAACTCCTTCTTTAGTGCGATGTAGTTGCAATAGTCTTGCACTGAACCCTACCGTCCGCCAAAAAAGACAGGAAATTGATCAAACACATGAACAAACGGTTCTTATTTAGAGAATTTGCATCTATGTCTTGTCCCCGCTCTATGTTGCATTGAATTTCTTTTTTACATATAATTAATTAAATGTTTAAAATCCTTTTAATTTAATGGAAAGATGTTTGAATCCGCTTCTAAATTGTATCTGTTCCTGCGATGTTCTTTTTATACGGGTTAGTTTCTCCGTTGAGTGCGTGGTATAATAGATGTATCATGAAGATTACAAAGTTAATTAGAAATTCTTAGAATTAGATATCAGAATGTTCTCAAAGAAACCAATCCAAAAGATAATCATTGCATACCTAATGATTTGTTCATGCTTGACATGCACCGCGTGGCAGGAATACGGAAAATGTACTTGAGCGCATTCTTAATGACGCGCTGCGTTTGTTAGGAAATCAGAACAAATTTTCAGGCGTTGATGGAACGCCTAAAATGACAATTACACTAAAAGAAACTTCCCAGCAAGCATTATATATCGAGCCAACATTGGACCGATAATGTCTTCAATATCGGCCCATCATCAGAAATAGATATCGGCCCACCATCAGCCTTGCAAAGTTGATGTAATATCGGCCCAACATACTTTCCGACATCAAGCCGATATTGTTCCTAAATAAAATCGACATCGGCCCATCATCAGATTTTTATATTGGCCCGTCATCCGATTTTTTTTATCGACCCATCATCAGATTTTTATATCCACCCATCATCAGATTTCTATATCGACCCATCATCAGATTTCTATATCAGCTTGGCATCAAATTTCATTATCGGCCCACGATTCAATACCGGACAGACTACTCGACACTTAAGTGGATAAATACCCCAGACATGACACAAAAAGCTGACCAACCGACCCGCTGACACCTATATATTCAAACCCAAGTTTCTGTATGGACAGAAATATAAGGTCATTGAAACAATACATTGACGTAGAAACAAATTCGCGAAAAATTGTGACAATTGTAAACTGATGTGCCAGCACATTTACTGCAAAAGAAACATGATAAAACGGAAAGAAAAATGACTGAAAATAGGAACTACAATAAATGATTTAGTAAAATTTCAAAGTTTACTGGCAATTACCCAGTATATCACTGAAAGTATTGCGATTTTAAATTTCGTGTCGTATACGTCGCAGTTAGTCCCGAAGTGAATGAAGACAATAAACTAATAAAAAAGTTTAAAAAATTGTGTCGGAATGATTTCACAATATTATATTTTTTACCAGATCGAATTTTAAAAATAAATATAGAACATAAAATTACCGGTTTCCAACGTGTCTTCTTCATTTCTGTATCTGACACCCTCCCCGCAGAGTTGTCGGTCTGGATGTACGTTCGTATATCACACCGCAATTGGGCCGATATTGAAAGATCCGACTTTTTAAAATGAGAACAAGTATGAGAAATTGACTCTAAAATTTGACGGAATATATGGCAAATATCAATAAAATGTAGAACAGGAACATATTTTCACAATATAATTGCACTATACCGTTGGATGCTTATATCGGGAATATATCGGACCAATAACATAAACTGATATCAGCTAGCCTATATTGACCCGATATACCTGTGCTTGCTGGGTTTACACTATTAAATATTAGGCCAGAAATAAATTCTAAATCTAATGGAGCGTCGATGCCACCCGAGTTGCGCAAATCGTGCCTGTTTGGCAATCTCCTGCAAGCTTCGGGAAATGACACTACAGGGTGTATAAACAAAAAACCTGTGCCCAAGATCATAAAACTAAATCTGGAGATCAGTCTCAAATCTCAAGCATCTGATAGGCTGAAATGGCGACCAGTCGCCATTTCAGCCAATCAGATCCTTGAGATTTGAGACTGATCTCAAAACTTAGTTTTATGATCTTGGGCCCTGTAGCAGCTTTAGTGGAGATCCGCCCGATAATCCAAAGAACCCTTCTTAACCCCGTCAAAGTCATTTGGGCTGTGGATGGTAAAATTCTACAAGTAAGTATCGCGGACCGGTGTCACCGGTATAGGCCTGTGATACCTTGTTCCGGGGTTTCCCTACAACGCATTTTACTCTAGCAGTTTCTCGTACACAGCAATTTGTCTATCAAAGAGAACTGTTGCTTCTGAACTGAGGCCTGTTCTGTAAGTTCTGTGATATCTCTAATGAAATCATGTGCACCAAATTGCAACTCTTTTACGATAGCATCTTGTTTAACTGTTAGCTTGTAAAAGTCGGTGTTGTGTCTATTTAAACACGTGTTATTCCCATTATTTATTTAATCACGAGTTAGATGTTGGCGTTCTCACAGTTGATTTAAGGAACTGTTGATCCTGTTTGTACCACTACTCGCACTTATTCATGTCTGTCAATACATTCCAAATATTTTGAAAATTAAATTAAACACCACTTCAACTTATGTAAACATGATCTCAGGAACCAGCCACACTCTAAACTAGGTCTCGAAAACACACATACAGTAACTCTTATGCGAAACGTACGAACATGTAATACCTTACAGTTCCCTTGAGTTGCAGTTCTCATTTATTACAACATTTTGTCGTAGTTCCCATCAATCACAAATAAGCGCAGTTTCCGCCAGTAACACATTTACGCAGCTCGCTAAGTTTCTATCAGTCACGCACTCAGCGCGGCCTCCGTCATCACACAATAGCCGTGGTTCCCGCATGTACTCGCATTAGTTTCCATCATTTACGCAGTTTGCTTAGTTTCGTCAGTCACGCACTTACTGCGCCCGTCTGTCACACAATTGCCGAGGTTCACGCACGGACTCGCATTAGCGCAGTTTCCGTCATTTACGCAGTTTGCTTAGTTTCGTCAGTCACGCACTTACTGCGCCCGTCTGTCACACAATTGCCGGGGTTCACGCACGGACTCGCATTAGCGCAGTTTCCGTCATTTACGCAGTTTGCTTAGTTTCGTCAGTCACGCACTTACTGCGCCCGTCTGTCACACAATTGCCGAGGTTCACGCACGGAATCGCATTAGCGCAGTTTCCGTCATTTACGCAGTTTGCTTAGTTTCGTCAGTCACGCACTTACTGCGCCCGTCTGTCACACAATTGCCGAGGTTCACGCACGGACTCGCATTAGCGCAGTTTCCGTCATTTACGCAGTTTGCTTAGTTTCGTCAGTCACGCACTTACTGCGCCCGTCTGTCACACAATTGCCGAGGTTCACGCACGGACTCGCATTAGCGCAGTTTCCGTCATTTACGCAGTTTGCTTAGTTTCGTCAGTCACGCACTTACTGCGCCCGTCTGTCACACAATTGCCGAGGTTCACGCACGGACTCGCATTAGCGCAGTTTCCGTCATTTACGCAGTTTGCTTAGTTTCGTCAGTCACGCACTTACTGCGCCCGTCTGTCACACAATTGCCGAGGTTCACGCACGGACTCGCATTAGCGCAGTTTCCGTCATGCAGTGACTAGCCCAGGTAATTGCCCGGTTCCCCATATTCCCAGCCCCGGTGCCCGCCAGTAGCACACTTACGCGGTTACATGGACGTCCTGCGCAATTTTTGTGCCAATTCTGTGACAAACTTTGGCACCGGAAGGTTTCTGGCAACCGTGCAATTGATGAATATACTAAGAAACATGTTTAGTAAGTCGTATTACCAGTACATTAAAGTGAAATGTAACGTTTTCTATCATTTGTCAAGAATCGGCTACATGATCGCCGCTGGAATCGATTGGATCAAATCGATCCAAAAATTGATTCCAACTACTAAACTATCCAAACATACCTAAATAATACTTTCAAACCTTAACTCTATAAATGTTCTGATTTAAAATGCTGATGAGATTAAGTAATTTCAAAGAAAAATTAAGGTTTTAAACACGACTGGCATTTCCCGTGTCTGTCGCGCTTAAGCCGTGACAGACCTGGACGAAAGATCATAAAACTGAGCTTGGAGACGAGTCTCAAATCTCAAGCATCTCATTGGCTGAAATCCAATCACCATTTCAGACAAGTCACCATTTCAGCCAATCATATGATCAAAATTTGAGACTGGTCTCCTGATTTAGTCTTATGATTTTGGACCCAGCGGTGCAATATCAAATCGCTTTGCGTACTTGATATAAATGTGTAAACATTCGTATTTTTTTCGTGACAAGGGTTAATAAATATTAGAAAAATATGCGCGAATCAAATAACATTGAGAAACTATACATCTGATCTTACAGCGAGTTAACCGTCCATTATAAAGTTTAGATGGTGTCAAAGATAAAATTTCACTCGTGGAAAGATGAGATGATTCCTAGTATCTCATTTTATTGGTGATTATTTTAATCAGTTAATAAATCTTTGGTGAATATCGGTGTCTTTTGAGCTTTGAAAAATAATAAATGTCAAATTACGTGGGGACCATTACGCTCGGTTTCATTCGTAACTCTTTGTTTTAATTGTGGTCATTGCTCAATATAGTATTGACCTATTATGGTCATATAATATTTCAAAAGTCTAGGAGCGGTGTCACACAGTAAATAATGAGGAAATAATAATAATTTTCATGGCAGAAATTCCGGAGAAATCAACATAGTTGATTGAATATTTTTCATAGCCTTTGAATGTAATTATTATCCAATTCTATACTTAAAGAAATTAGAAACGCAACTTCTTTCAACACGAAATATATTTCTTGTTTAAAGAAGTTGCGTTTCCAATGTCTTTAAGTATAGTTTGTTTCGACTCAACTATATCTTGCCAAACAATAAACATGTTGTTTTTTTTCAAACCGTAAGCTTCCTAGCTATTTGTCAGTTCTGAAGCGATGCTCAGTTTCAACCAATCGTATTACTGAGATCAGTTACTGGTCTCCGCTTTCACTTTTATAACATTGTTGTTAATTCAGTGTAAATATGGTTTAGTCAAAGGTCGTAAATGACGATTTCTTTTTACAGAGGTTGGGCGTGGGGGTGGGGTGAGATGACAATTTTCGGTACCAGTGAATGCAAGAATCGCGGCACAGAAACATAAGCATCTGCGTGAATTAGTTTATCTATGATATTTCATCTATTACCAGAACAATTGTGAAATCTTTGCTGTTAATTAGCCTGCTTACTGTATGTTCAGTGTATCAGCCCAGTCATTGTTTCAGTCATGACGTGTGCGATGTCGTTGAACATCGTGAGGTCCTCATGTATACATATGAAATACAGAAGACTGACAGGGATCATATGTATACATGAGGACTGAGATAACTAAGCGATATTCACACAGTGTTTTTTTTATATTAAATGATATAAAATATTGACCAAATGATGACTACCGTACGTTTAAAAATCGATTGAGACTCGGACGTATGCAGTAAGTTGAATTTTACGGCTTCCCGTCGTGAAATCAGTCAAGTGTAACAATAATTGGATGAGATAGACGGAATTTTACAGTGGTATGCAAGTTGTTTGTAAATAATTGAAACAAAGGTTACAAGTGAATGATTGAGCGTCAAAACGTTGATTTTAACTAAGACAACAAGATGTGAGTGAATTTTTATTTTTAATCTCCTTATTAGTCGTAAAATTCCAAAATTCGTTCTTACTGTAGATATATTCGGATGGAATTAATTTGTCCAAATTTTATCACCAGTGTTGTTTATGAAAACAAACTGGCTACTGTTTTAAACATGAAATATGCATTCATAAATTAAGAAAAAAATCTGTGTAATTTTTAAGAATAGTTTTAAGAATAGTTTTAGTGAAATTACTTTAAATCCAGAAGTTTTGGAACACAAAAAACATTTAATTGTGTCATTTTTTTATTTGGTGAAAATTAATAAAAAAAACAACACAACTGCAATCAACCAACATCTCAAAACTTAAGTTTTAGAAAGTTTAACTGTATGTTAAGGGGAATATACATGCAGTTTTTTTCCAGCATATATCACTTATAGTGACTTATTAGTATTCATCTATTATAATTCATGTGTTAAATGTTCAGGATCTGATGCGAGATTCCAAGAAAGGGAGTTTGTTTGGGGCTATTTTAAGGCATATATATATATAGAGAGGAAAGAGCTCATTAGTATACATGGCAGAGTAAGCAGCATTTTATATTGAAAACCTACATCTTGAAACACTTCTTCCTGGAAATTAAGCTGTCATGCTGTTGTACTGTCTTACTTTACTGCCTTTTTGTCAGTATATCTAAGTGAAATAACTACTCTATTAGTTATAAAATAAAAACTAACAATCATTCCAGATAATTTTCATTGTTTATAATGCAAAATCATGAATAAAAACATGTTGTCTGCCTTTTATAACTAATATGCCATCTGCAAAAAATGGAATTTTTATCTTTATAAACAAACTTTTTTTGCAGTGGAGGAGAGAGTGGTTTGTTGGTTGTGTTTTAGTACTTACTAATCATATATGACCTGTGTTCCTTTTCAAACCAATTATGGGGCTAAAAACGTCATCACAAACAATGCAAAAATTCTGATTGTAAAATTCTATCAAAAGATTGTATCACATTAACCAAATGTTTATTGGTTAAATTTGTGTGGTACTAGCTCAACCATAACCAGGTTACATTGATGTACATATAATAAAAAAATCATTGGTTATAACTGCTTGTCATCATATATTTGTTTTAACCTAGAGCTACAACTGTAATTGGGTTGTAATATTAGAAATAAATTAACAATGTTAATTTTCCCCATTTTCACTTTTTAAGTTTAAGGAAAAAAAAATTATCTTGTCAATGAACAGAAATGGAACACTCGCTGTCCTCAGAAAAATAAGCAGTAAATGCAACAACAAAAAATTCAGGTGCAATTTGTCTCTTCAACCTACCATAAAACTCCTTTTAAATGCCCCCGGGGTGTTACATTTCTGTAAGGGGGCCACTTATAATTTATATTAATTGTTTTTATTCTAATATTAGATAAAGAAGGATATTTGATAATAAATTAAAATATCAGTAACTGATAATTTTTCCTTAAAATAGCATTGGGGGTGTTTATTAGGGGAGAGGCATTTAAAATGAATTTTACAGAATTTGATCTTGTGAAATTCATAAGAAAGACCCTGAGCACATATTTTAAATTTTTAACATTGATAACAACATTTTGCATTCAATTCGAGCAGGTGCCAAGATTATAATACTGAGAATGGAAACCAGTCTCAAATCTCAAGTATCTGATTGGCAGAAATGGCGACTGGTTGGCATTTCAGCCAATCGAATGCTTGAGATTTGAGACTGGTTTCAAATCTCAGTTTTATTATCTTCAGTGCAGCTTTTGATTGGTTTGGCAATTACAGTGCCAAGAATGACACAGGTCGGCTGCTTAAGGTTTCCTTACTTGTTAATTAATCACCTGTCTGCAATATGAAGACTCACTGTCTGGGTGGGATGTTTTCTCTCCCACACTTTTGTCATGTAATCAGGGATTGAACAATTTGAGAATTAAGCATTCATGTTCAGGTGTGCTAAACATGTGCTTCAAGCATACAAAAATACATTATAGTTCAGTGTTGTTTTTTTCATGAAAATATACCCCAAGAAAGTATGCTTTTAGTGCCCAAGGTTATTAAACTGAGCATGAAAACCAGTCTCAAATCTCAAGCATCTGATTGGCTGATATGGCGACCAGTCGCCATTTCAGCCAATCAGATGCTTGAGATTTTAGACTGGTTTCCAATCTCAGCTTTATAACCTCCAGTCCAGTTTTTCACAAAAATTGGGTTAGGCCTTTACTCCCTTGTACTATAATAAAGACTGCAGTTATTACACTTTTATTCTAAAATTGTGATACATGACAATATGTCAGGGTTTATAAAAGTTTTTGTCAGATATTATCTCGTTAATCTCCGGTATTTTAATTCTTAACCTGTGCCAAAGATCATAAAACTTAGAATAATCAGCCCGTCAGATGCTTGAGATTTGAGACTGGTTTCCATTCTCTGTTTTATAATCTTGGGACCTGGTATTTTATGGTACTATTTCTGTTTTTATGATTTGGACCTATTGCACCAAACATACCTTTAGGAATTAGCAAAATTCCTCACTAACTGTCTATTTATCCTTAATCAGTTAACCCTTTCCTGGATATATACGCATTTTTACGCATGTGCGACCAGTGTAGATCCTGATCAGCCGGCACATCTGCACTGGCCACATTTTGGTCAGAAATAACCTAATGAATCAAAAAGCGAACAGTTTAGATCCTGATCAGACGGCACGGATGTGCCGGCTGATCTGGATCTAAACTGTTCGCCCTAGCAATAAAAGTGTATCTGTACAGGAAAGGGTTAACCCTTTCCTTCATATATACACCTATGAAGCATGGGTGAACAGTGTAGATCCAGATCAGATATGTTTGCCCATGCCACAGGTTGTAAAGGGGGGAAAGGGTTAACTCCATAAAAATGACATCAGATCATAAAGCCTTCAGGAATGGTGATAAATGACCACATGTACACATACAAGACATTCATCAGTACATCTAAAAATATTAAACTCTTGAAGACAAGCTAGACATAAGGCCTACAGTCTGAAAATCTAATTATTTTAGAGATCTATCATTTGTAGGGAAACATACTGGAGGTATGGGAATTAGAGACGGATTTGATTTCCCAAGATATCCTACAAACATTGATATAGGTGTAGTTCATTACAGAGGACATAATTCTCTGCCTGTATGAAATGTCTGGAGGGTGCCATGGTTTACATACACTGTACCCTATCATGTTTAAACCTTTGCTCCATGAATACACCGTTATAGCATGCACAAAGAGTGTAGATCCAGATCACCCAGCATATCCGGCCATGTCATCGTAATCATGGATCTTTCCTGCCTGCTTTTTGGTCACAAATGACAAAGAAATAAAAAGCAAATAATGTAGATCCAGATCAGCTGGCACAATGTGCTGTCTGATCAGGATCTGCTCTGTTTTCTTCTTGGTCTGACACTGTTATTTCTTAACCAAACAAAAAGTAGATCCTGATCACCAGCTGGGATGTACCGGCTCCTAGATCAACATTATCTGCCCATGCTATAGAAGACAGATTTTATTTCCAGTAGCCCATGAAGATAAACATTTTGCTTAGTACACAATAGCATACAGCAACAATTGACAAATATATAAATTATTACAACACAAGGTATCTTTACCCATTCCTCCAAAGACACACCTTTTTTTCATGGGATAACAGTGTAGATCTAGATCAGCCGGCACATTCGTCGGACTGGTGGCACATACAAATAAATGGAGAAAAGGGTTAATAGTAGTCGTATATGTAGAGGCCTATATATTAGAGAGAAATAGTTGTCACTTAGTCATTTCATGTGAATTACTTTAGAATATTTTCCAGGCCTCTCATCTATCACTTTGAAGATCACTTAGCTTTTTAAATTAGTTTAATTTGAATTTGTGAAATATGAGCATACTTCTTTAAATTTTTATTCCGATATCAAATTACAGAGAAACTCTTAACTGGGAATATGATACAAGCCTTTATTTGAACACAGTCGGGGTTGTGTCGGGTCATGTTAAAGGTGTGAGGTATCAGTACTTTACATTTAACGGGCTCACTGGGTGCTCTATTTAATATTGATTAATAACTACTTTAAGGCAACAAAATTTAAAATTATCTTTTGCTTATCCTGTCAGTTTTCATTATACCGATTGAAGGTTGACTAGGTATTGTGCATTTTAATTTAATTTTATTTTATTTTATTCACATCTTATGCTAACCTTAAACATTCTTGTTGTTTGCATAATGCTCCACCGGGGATATTTGGGATGGTGTAGAGGTAGGGATGTTTTTAAAATTTAATACTGTTTTATTGTAAAATATTATGCCTTCAGGGTTAAACATGATTTTGTTAAGTCAGTCAACTAACATTTTTTTTAATGATACCAACATCTTTTAGAGGAGATATAGTTAAAATTGGTTTACATAATATTTTTGTTGTTTTTATTTTTTTATTCTCATTTGAAACATGGGACATTTTTTTGTTGTCAGCTACACACATTCATCTAGCTGTTATCAGGGGCACTCATCATCCACTTGGCTGTTGTCAGCTACACACATTCATCTTGCTGTTGTCAGCTGCACTGATCATCCATATGTCTGTTGTCAGCTACACACATCATGCAGTTGTCAGCTGCATTCATCCACTTGGCTGTTGTCAGCTTCGCACATTCATCATGCAGTTGTTAGCTGCATTCATCTACTTGGCTGTTGTCAGCTTCGTGCATTCATCATGCAGTTGTTAGCTGCATCGATCTACTTGGCGCACATTAATCATGCAGTTGTTAGCTGTATTCATCTACTTGGCTGTTGTCAGCTTCGCACATTCATCATGCAGTTGTAAGCTGCATTCATCTACTTGGCTGTTGTCAGCTTTGCACATTCATCATGCAGTTGTTAGCTGCATTCATCTACTTGGCTGTTGTCAGCTTCGCACATTCATCATGCAGTTGTAAGCTGCATTCATCTACTTGGCTGTTGTCAGCTTTGCACATTCATCATGCAGTTGTTAGCTGCATTCATCTACTTGGCTGTTGTCAGCTTCGCACATTCATCATGCAGTTGTTAGCTGCATTCATCTACTTGGCTGTTGTCAGCTTCGCACATTCATCATGCAGTTGTTAGCTGCATTCATCTACTTGGCTGTTGTCAGCTTCGCACATTCATCATGCAGTTGTTAGCTGCATTCATCTACTTGGCTGTTGTCAGCTTCGCACATTCATCATGCAGTTGTTAGCTGCATTCATCCACTTGGCTCAACAGTTATCCACATGGCTGTTGTTAGCTTTACATCTTGCTGCTGTCAGTGGCACTCAGCTATGTTGTTGTCAGCTGCACTCAACCACCTTTCAGTGATTATCTGCACTCCCTCCTTTGCTATTGTCTGTTGTATTTGTGGTCTGTGCACCTCCACCTGGTGTTTGTTATTGACAATCCTTTATATTCTTTATGATTGCTATAAAAGTTAATGACTGTAAACTTTGATAAAGTGTATCATTATTTGTGTCTGTACTTCTGCACTTTATTTTCAGAAACAGTTTGGGAGTGATGTGATTCCAGGATATATTTATGGAGACTGTCTGGTACCCCATAAGGTAATATTTTTAAAGCTGCTATATTAATGTAATGGACACTCACCTTTCTATCAATTTGAGCCCCTTGAGCCCATCGTTTTATTGTTTATGGTTTTGTTTTGCAGCAATTCATCAACTACAGTATGTTTGAATTTGCTTTTTTATGTTGCCAAAAATAAAGCTACTTTAACCATTTCCTCTATATACATGTATATATATATATACTTCATGGTAAGGGCGAACAAAGTAGATCCAGATCAGCCTTTTAGATGGTGCAATTTTATTTTTATTTTAAAATGGCCTTTGACACTGTAGAATAGGATTTTATGCTTGCTGTTCTAAAAAAAATTAAGGATTTAAAAAAACTTGTATTACAAAATGTATATGCCAATAGACAGGTTAACTGCTGGATTAGCCCACAAACCTGACGTATACATTGCATACAATCCTCTGAAATTTTGTTTTCCCCCAAGGAAGGAACACTTGATTTGTTTGCAATTTGTTTGCTGGCTGTGTTTCATTGATGTTTGCATATATGAGTCAGCCGTTTTTGATATTGTTGTAATGTAAACTCGGCAAAATTTGCTTCGCTTTTAATTTAAAATACATGTAGTATCGTTAAAAGGCAGGTAATCTCATTATATAAGTTATATAAATCTTTATCTTGCATTCATTATGTGTGCTAGTCATGTACAAATCTTCAGAAATGAGATATCCCTCTTACGGTATCTTATGACTTCAAATTCACTGGAAGTGACAGTCAATTGTTGATGTCATTTTTGTTTCAAGAAATCATTAATTTTTTTATTGCACATCTTATTTCATTTAATATCAGACCTGCATTCTTTGTTTCAGTTAAACTTTGTTGCCAGGTTTACATCTTTTAATTTCCAGAATTTTTTCTTAAAAAATGTTATTTTAAATGTAATATTTTGTCTAAATTTTATAGTTTAAATTACAAATAAACATATTATTAATAAAAACAGAAATATTACCAGTCGCACCTAGATAGGTTTTTTTTTCTGCTGATGTCGAATTTATTATAGGCATAAATTTTACAGAAAATACCACATCAACTGCAACTATTATAATAGTGCAATAATTTATTGATTGAAAACAAAATTAAAGCCACTACTGTTTAGTTATATTGCTAATGAACTTAAAAATAAACATTTAAATATTATATATAAACTCTCTAACAGAACACAAAAGGTCCGATCAAATTCTTTCTTATAGATGGGATTTTCAATGATATTGTTAAATTATCGTTTACGAACTTTTAAGAAGCTAAATATAATCGAGGTATATTTAGCACCGATTTTTGACGAAGAGACCACTTCATGCGCGATCTCGGTTTCTGTGACGTTTCTGAAATCCTACTTTCGCTTTTAGTCGCGCGGACCAAATTTATTTTAGTAAATTTTAGCCTGAACGTATGTGCAAATTTGTGCCTATAGTTCAAAATACATGTAATTATTTCATACGGATTAAATTGAAGTAATGCCGCTTTAATATTATAACTGCCATAACAGACAGATCAAATTGCAAGTTTTGCTAAATTACAAACGTTATTTTTTTCTTAATATATTATCCATATTTGTGATATTTGATTTGTAAACTTCTAAGCACCTTTACTGTTTTTATGTGTTATGAAGTCATGGACTGTCCATCAAAGAGTTTGCTGCGTCAGTTTGAAACATAAAGAGCTACCCTGTCCAGTGTGCAACAAGCATTCTTGTAAAAAAATGATGTTCTTAAATACTGTGTTACTAGTGTTACACAATCATGTTCGTAAATTATGTAAAGCATATTTGAAATTCCTCCATCTTTTAGAATGTTTCTATTTAGAAGGTATCTTGTTCATGAAAATTATCATAAACCTCAGTCTGACTTGCACAATTTTGGTTGAACTTTGGTGAAACATGCTTTTTTTGTTAAATTTGATGGAAAAAAGATTAATCGTTTAAAGGTTAGATAAAACAGTGTGTCGTTTGAGTCACACAGTGCAGGTAGCAAATTATTTAGCTATAAGATAAAGCCGACTTGACATTGCCGTACATTAAGATAGCTTTGATTACTGCAGGTTGTAATGGGTACAGCAATTATTTTAGTTATTGTTTAATGATATGACAAAAAATGTAATATTTTATCACAGGTTTGGGCTTAGGGTGTAGGTTGTCAGAATGTAATATTTTATCACAGGTTTGGGCTTAGGGTGTAGGTTGTCAGAATGTAATATTTTATCACAGGTTTGGGCTTAGGGTGTAGTTTGTCAGAATGTAATATTTTATCACAGGTTTGGGCTTAGGGTGTAGGTTGTCAGAATGTAATATTTTATCACAGGTTTGGGTTTAGGTTGTAGGTTTTCAGAACTGGGTATAATTTACCAGATTTAAGGAGAAGTTACAAGTTTTTAGCTACCAATTATGGGATATGGCAGCCTAATGACCTGAGAAATTAATTAAGAGATTGAATTATGCAATAAATTTCCCAGAAATATAAAAGTATCTTTTTCTTCAAACACAATATTTTTCGCTTATTGCTATTACAGTGTGGCTATTTAACAGCCTGTAGAATTTTTACGTTCTAACTTCATTATTAAAACCATTAATTGGGATCAACAATGCATCTTTAACCCTTTAATTCATGAATATGGATTTGACATCCAATTGCTGTCTTATCTGCATCTACCCTGTTTGCATCTTGGTCAAAAATGACTTAATGATTCTAGATGTGCTGGCTGATCACTATCTACAATGCTTGCCTATAGTGAACAACCATATCTCTTTAACCCTTTCATCCATATATTGCCATTTTGGCATTTTTATGCATGTGTGACCAGTGTAGATCCAGATAAGCCAGCACTGGTCGCACTGTGGTCAGAAATAACCTAACAAGGAAAAAAGCAAAAATAGTTTAGATCCTGATCAGATGGCACAGATGTGCCAGCTGATCTGGATCTAAACTGTTTGCCCATGCAATATAGGCGTATCTTTGGAGGAAAGGGTTAAGTAAAGGGTAAAGGGTTAACCATTTTGATTCATATAGATTACCAATTTGAAAAAGAAATGAGAAAAGTTCGATTTTTGTGCTGGAATGTGTCCTAGACTGTGTAACTATCAATTATCTTATTTCATTTCCGTCCGAAAGAGTTATGTATCTGTCTTGAACAATTGGCTCCTTTAAATTGCGAAAAACAAACTAAGAAATTCAAATATGATCCTTATTTAGTATCAAATAAATCAATTTGTGTGTAATTTGAATTGGTACTTCACAGTGTTTGGGTAGCTTCTCTGAGTAAATAAATACTTCTCTGTGTTTAGGCTAGAATTCTTCTACCCTTAATGCTCTTCATGTCTGTATTAACATTTGTAACTGTTGTAGACCCAGTGTAGACCCACATGAGTTTGTGCTGCAATGCAGTGGGGGTTGGCGTTCAAAGCATGATGTTTGAAAAAGTTGCAGTGGGTGTTGGGATTCAAAACATCATGTTTGAAAAGTTGTGAATTACCCATTTACCCCATAGATACGCCTGAATTGTGTGTGCCATCTAATTTGGATCTATTGTTCACTATAGTGTAACTTTACCTTTTAAGTGCTCTTCATGGCTGTGGTAACATTTATAACTGGTGTAGACTCAGTGTAGACCCATATGAGTTTGTGCTGCAATGCAGTGGGGGTTGGCGTTCAAAGCATGATGTTTGAAAAAGTTGTGAACTTACTCTTTTTTCTTTTTAGATACACATTTATGAGAATTTTCCCTTTTACTCCTAAGATACATCTTTATTTTGTATGCTACTAGTGTAGATTCAAATGAGACATCTGATCTGGATCTGTTGTTCACTTTTAGATTTGTTAGGTAATTTCTGACCAGTATGTAACTAGTGCAGGTCATGATCAGCCCTACCATGGTCGCACATGTTTAACCCTTTCCTGTATAGATACGCATTTTTACGCATGTGCGACCAGTGTAGATCCAAATCAACAGGCACATCTGTGCCGTCTGATCAGGATCTGCACTGGTCGCATTTTGGTCAGAAATAACCTAATGAATAAAAAAGCGAACAGTTTAGATCCTGATCAGACGGCACAGATGTGCGGGCTGATCTGGATATAAACTGTTCGCCCTAGCAATAAAGGTGTGTCTATACAGGAAAGGGTTAGACGCATATAATATGGCGTAAAGGGTTAACAAAACCCACAAAGTTGTATGACCAAGAAAAGAATGTATATACAGTATATTGAGTTACGCTATCATCATTCTGTATCATGGTGGTAGGTTACCCTCAGGAAATACCAACAGGTGTCTCTACATCTCTTCTTCATCTTCGTGGGAAACCTCCCTGACAGAGCAGAACATTTTACATAACTAATATCACATAATTATACTGTTGCCATTTCAGCCAATCAGATGCTTTAGATTTGAGACTGGTCCCCAGCTTTAGTTTAATGATCTTGGGCACATTGGGTCCAGCAGCTGAATCTGAAAGGGTCATTTTTAGGTGATTCAGCCAATGAAACAAATTGACCATTCAACTATAATTGTAGGGTCAAAATGAGGCTTTTTGGAAATTTCAAGATTCATAGGGTCATCTCTCAGGTCAAATGGAACCCCTACCACCAGTGTAGACCAAGATCAGGAGAAAAATCTGTTTACCAGGGTCTACACAGTGTTTACTGTTCTGTCTTCTAATTTTCTGAAAATCTCCCTATGAGCGATGAAAGGTTTGGCTCAAAACAATGCAAAATGAACCAAGGGCCTGGGGTTATGTTTCTTTCAAGGATTAAAGGTTAATGAGGGATACCTTTTAGTTTTACTTGGCAAGATAACACTTTTACCAATTAAGATTTTCTTTCATTGTTTCCATGTAGGGATAGCAAATATTAAATAACAGATCTGTTTGAACTCTTTTATTTCAATTAAAGAAAATAAACTAAAATAAAAAAATAAAATTTAAAAATAAATGAGTTCAAATAAATCTGTTATTATGATTTTTGATCACATTTTTAATGTAAACTACAAGATTTCTTAATATAAATTTCATTTGAACAGAAATACAAAATTTGATTGTGAAATTATGTGTATTATAATTGAATAATATTATGATCTCTCCAGCATAAAATTACACTGTGTCAATTAATTTAAAAACAAAAAACAGTAAGAAAGCTAGTCTGGTAGTAAGCAGAGAGGTAGAGTTACTTCTGCTATTGGATGTAACTGTCCTAGTTTTCGGATAACAGAAACACTATATAATGTTGAACAGCTCTCAAGTATTTTACTGTTGAAAAGTGTTAAGTAACAAAGGGATTAAGAGTTTTTTGTTCAGGTGACTTAAAGGTAAATGAAAAATGTTTAATGCTTCTTTATGATAAATATTACAGGCAGTTTTTAACCCTTTACTCCGTAGATACACCTTTATTGCTAGTGTGAACAGTGTAGATCCAGATCAGCCGGCACATCAATGCTGATCACTGACACTGTTTGCTTTTTGATTTGTTAGGTTATTTCTGACCAGAATGCTACCAGTGCAGATCCTGATCAGACGGCATGAATGATCTAGACTGTCAAATATGCATAAAAACACATTTTTGGAGAGATTTCCCAAGATTTTGTAAAAATTCACATGGAAAAATAAACACTTTGTCAAGTTTTATTTATTTATTTAGAAACCCCTGTGATGTGATTATTTGTGCGTTATTTATTTTGTGACATTTTATTTAATAATATTGTGTACAGTTTGATCAAAATCAAATAAATGTGTAATTCTGGCTAAACAAACATAAATAGGCATTCAGGTATCTATGAATAAATAATAAAACATGACTCAAGTGGAAAGTCATGTTTAGGATAGGTTACTATATTGTCTTGAAGATCGTTTTTACAACAATATTGGATTAACCCTTTCCTGTATAGATACACCTTAATTGCAAGGGCAAACAGTTTAGATCCAGATCAGCCGGCACATCTGTTTTTCATTCATTAGGTTATTTCTGACCAAAATGCGACCAGTGCAGATCCTGATCAGACGGCACGGATGTGCCGGCTGATCTGGATTTACACTGGTCCCACATGTGTAAAAATGCATATATATCAAGGAAAGGGTTAAAGGTTAATATTCATATTTTAATGGTAAGATCAGTGTCACTGAGCACATTGCTATTAAATCTGGATTTACACTGTTTACATTTGGTAAGAAATAACCTACTGGATTAAGAAGCAAACAGTATAGATCCAGATCAGACAGCACAGATTTGCTGGCTTATCTGGATCTACACTGTTTGCACATGCGATAAAACCTGTATATATGGAGTAAAAGGTAAACAAACAGTAAAAACTTGTAGAGGAAACATTGTCATCATGTAGTCAAATATAAAGGTTATATTTTATTATAAAATCAAATGTTAAGTTAATTTGAAATTGGTTTCTGAAATAACTGTTTCTAAAAAAAGTTTTGTAAATAGAGATTGAGGAGGTAAGTTTTTAACCCTTTTATCCATATATACACCTGTATGGCACACAGTATTCATCCGGATAAGCTGGCACATCTTTGCCATCTGATCCGGATCTACATTGTGTGCTCATGTGATAAAAGATGAATATTTGGAGGAAAGGGCTAATATCCATATCTTAGCCTGTTTAACAATGACTGTATAAAACTATGTTGTGTAATTTTATTTCTCTTTCTATAAAAAGTTAACACATTCCTTAGAGAGATTCAGAATTTTGGTGTCTATGGAAGAATTCTCTCTTACGAAAATCAATCATTATTTTTCTCCCCAATATAAGATCTTTCTTTTAACTGGTGCTTTTCAAAGACTGAAAGCATGGTATAAAAACCAGCATGACAACTTGTGTCTTTTAACCCTTAACTCTTTCTGTTAACACGCTTATAGTATTATAGACAAACAGTGTAGATCCAGAATAGCTGGCATATCCATGCCATCTGATCAGGATCTGCAGTGTTTGTTTGTAAGTAAAAAATAACCACATGAATCTAAAAGTGACCGATGCTGATCCAGTTCAAATGGTACAGATGTGCCGGCTGATCTGCAACTGCACTGGTCCCTCATGTGATAACAGGTATAAATATGGAGTAAAGGGTTAAGTCGAAGAAAAGAAAGTTAAAATTCTGCATTTTGTCTTTTCAGAGTGATGTAATGTGGCAGCAACTTGGAATTCCAAAGAAGAAACTACTGTGATATGTTAAATATAGCTATATAATTTATTTATTACCATGGAGATGACCTTGACCTTACGAAGGTCATTCCTTTTAGGACTGTGCAATGTGTTCTTAATGACCTTGACCTTAGAGGCAGCAAGACCATTTGATAGAGAAAGTGAACGTTACAATGAAAAGTTAAGTCGGCGAGCATTCCGAGAGGACGATTTGAGATATTACGGACCATATAATAGTGAACGCCAGGCGAAGAGCGAGAAACCAAATATTATTCTTATTATAACTGATGACCAGGATGAGCTATTGGGTATGTTTTTAAAATATTATGTTTATTATTCTACCACATACTTTAACATAACAAACTCATTTGGTCATTTTATTAAATTTTAATGTTATACACTACCATACCATTTTGTAGAACAGTGACTGTGGTCTAGATAACACATTCCTGACTGGGTCTTCATCCAGTGACGCCAGGAAGAAATGTCTGTTATGGTAATTATTTCACAAATGATTTTTTTACGAAAATACATTTCAATCTCTCATCTTGAAAAAGGCCTACAAAACAGGTAATGTTTATGAATACAAATGTTTGTGTACAGTCAAACCTGTCTTTAGCAGCCACCCAAGGGAGTGACATAAAGTGGCTGCTGAAGACAGGTGACTGTTAAAGACAGTAAAAAATTAGAACAAAATTAGAACAAAATGTCAGTTTAAGTATCAAACTGGCTGTTCAAGACAGGTGGTTGCTATTCACAGGTGGCTGCTAAGGCAGGTTTCATCAGCATAAATACTGATGATGTCTTAACAATCTTGTCGTTGTCATTTCATGACATAAATTGCTTAAAAAGTTTTTTTTTTTTTTTTAAATTAAAAGTCTTTATTTACTTTAATTAGAAATCTTCATTAACCTTTTTGTAGTAGTCAAGACAGGAAAATGCATTTTTCTCGGTAGTTCAAGCGATGTTTTCAAACTGCCGTTCTGAGAAACATTGAGTTACTTGATAATCTTTAAAAGTGCAATAGTAATTCTAAAGTAGTTAAAATGAGAAGGCAATGTGTTAATGTGTTTTGTGATAAGTGAGCCTGAAACCAGTAAGATTTTTAAGTGAGAAGACAAGTGAGTCTGAAAACAGGAAAATAATGTAAGATTAAACAGAAAAAAAAATTCTGTGATAATTTTCCTTCTGTTGAATTTTAAGTGCTCGTTTCTCAACTCTTTACTCCATGGAATAGGGCTTTTATGTTTAGAGTGTAGATCCAGATCGGTGGTAGTCAGTGAAAGTCAGTTAGGGATCTTGATTAGAAAACTGAGACCAGAGACTAGTCTAAAGTTTCAAGCAGATGATTAGTTGATATTGATCTCATTGTCCAGAATGACCAATCAAAAGCTAGAGTTTATAAGACCAATCAGAGTTGTGTAATTTAGTGACTTTATCCCTTTACTCCATGGAAATATGGCTGTTTACCAAGGGCCAATCATGTAGATCCAGATCAGCAGGCACATCTGTGTCATCTCATCAAGATCTACACCTTTCCCTTTGATTCGTTATTTATTTCTTACAAAGTTGGGACCAGGGCCCAAGATCATATAACTAAGTTTGGTGATCAGTCTCAAATCTCAAGCATCTGATCGGCTGAAACGTCGACCAGTCGCCATTTCAGCCAATCAGATGCTTGATATTTGAGACTGATCTCCTGATTTAATTTTATGATCTTGGTACCAGTGTAGATTCAGACCAGATGGCATGGATATGCCAGCTGATCTGGATCTACACTGGTTGAACATGCAATAAAACCCATATAGATGGAGTTAAGGGTTAAAAAGAATACCAGAGAGTTAAATGAACTGAATATTAGATAAGCTTTGTTGACTGACTGATCTAGTGCCCTATATCAGAACTTGTTTTGAGGGTAACTGATGTCAGTGGCCACCTAACAGCCTCTGAATGAGAAGTTCAAACTGACAGACTGTCACTAAAGATTCAAGTATTTTATATGAATTTATGAGCCTTTATCATGTAAACAAGTGCAGTGACCGGACAGAATACATGAAAACAACCAGAACATTGTATTTGCATTTTTAAAACTCTGAGGGTTTGGCACAAAAACGTTCTATCAACATAGTAATATTGTCTTAAGGTAGAATAGTTGTGTACTGAAACTGTTGTTTGTTGATCTGGAAACAATTATATGAATTTCATTTTAAAGTTGAAGGGTTTGTAGGTCATGTGAAAACTTGCTAAGGTGAAGTTTATCAGGTAGCTGATGTGACTGGCCTGAACTTCTGAACTTTCTGTACATCTGTCTGTTCGTATGTCTTGGGTGAGGATAGGGTCCTGTACCAGAGGTCAGTGCCTAGAGCAGCAGAAGGCAGTGCTTTTTTTACAGTTTCACAGGAAGAGGAAGGGACCAGTGCCCTTTTACTTTGGGGGGAGGCAGGTGTGGGGATGGTGGAATGAAAACAAATGGATCTGTTAAATAAACCTGAAGGTTCAATGTTAAATTTCAAGAAAGAATGACACCTGTATTTAGGCATTACTGAAGAAGGAAAACGACCCCCGAAGTATGACTGAGAGACAAAACACTACAAAATTACTATTCCTTCTCCTCTGGGACTGTTAACCCTTTACTTCTTGGGATATGGCTGTCATCCATGGATGAACAGTTTAGATCAGGATTAGCCATCTTATCAGGATCTACATTCACTGTTTTATTCATTGGGTTATTCCTGACTTATGAAGCTGACAGTGTAGATTCTGATCAGATGGCACCAGTGTGGTTTCTGATCTAGATCTACACTGTTTGCACAAATGATACAACCAGTATATATGGTGTAAAGGGTTAAACTTAACCATCACTGTTCAAAATATAACACTCCATCAAAAACAAAACTGACTCCAGTCATGTACAAAATTTATGTTCCTGATATATAACAATATATCCTGTTGCAGTGGTAAATGTGTTTCCCCTCTGTAATATTAGTTTCAACACCTAAAATTGTCAAAACACAGAACAGAAGACCCATTTTCCCCCAGGTGCCAAGGTTATAAAACTGGTCGCCATTTCAGCCAATCAGATGCTTGAGATTTGAGACTGGTTTCCAAACTCAGTTTTATAACCTTCAGCCCAGAACTAGGGAGATTAATTGGAGCAGTCACATAGTATTATTTCAAGACTTGTATAATTTCTAGTAACTGTCAGATGTTGTTTGATGGTGGGAGTAGATTCCCAGACAGTAAAGTCTCTGGATGCCTGCCCCAGTCACAGCAGACAATTTAATTATACTGGAATTCAAACAGGCTTGATAAACATATGTGATTTATAGTATTCATTATTGCAGGGCTGTAATAATACAAAATGCAACAACATAAGTAAAGCAATACTAGTGTTAAACTCTTGTAAAGTATATCATTTTAACAACTTGTTCATGTTATTTCAGATTCTATGTCAACAATGACAACAAAGGGCTTTTTGTCAGACAGGTTAAACTTGTTGTTGTTGTTTCGGGTTCTATGTCAACAATGACAACAAAAGGCTTTTTGTCAGACAGTGTTAACTTGTTGTTGTTTCGGGTTCTATATCAACAGTGACAACAGAGGGCTGTTTGTCAGACAGTGTAAATTTGTTGTTGTTATTTCAGGTTCTATGTTAACAATGACAACAGAGGGCAGTTTGTCAGACAGTGTAAACTTGTTGTTGTTGTTTCAGGTTCTATGTCAACAATGACAACAGAGGGCAGTTTGTCAGACAGTGTAAACTTGTTGTTATTTCAGGTTATATGTCAACAATGACAACAGAGGGCTGTTTGTCAGGCAGTGTAAACTTGTAATTGTTGTTTCAGGTTCTATGTCCACTATGACTAAGACAATGAAGATCATGGGACAAGAAGGGGTTAGATTTAACAATTCCTTTGTCTCCACACCAATGTGCTGCCCGTCTAGGAGTTCTCTATTAACAGGTAAACAAAAATGCTGTATTATTTACTGTTTAACATGTGTAATTGGTATCATGTACATTTGTCTTGTTAGCTTTCAAAATCAGAGCTCCAAAAAATGAAGTAGCAAAGCTAAAAAAAATAGCCAGGTCATAATATTATGATCAGTATTGAGGGGGCAGGGAGGAAATCCCTGCCCCATGTCTCATATTGAAACCAGTGCCTGTATTAAGCAGTCAGTTGTTTTCGGAAAATTTAAATACATATAAATGTTAATAATTTTTTTAATAAAAACCTGTAACCAGTAAGTGTGTGATTACTATGTTATCTTGTATATAGAATCTAATAAGCTCACATCACATTCAGTGATGATTCCGAAACACTGATGATATTTAGGGGGAAAAGATAAGTTTTTCATGGACTACATAATTATTATGTATTAAAGAGGTTAGTTTTTGGCTAAATCCTGCTGCTACTTCATTATTGCCCTTGAACACCTAGTAAGCCACAGGTCTTTGACCTTCTGGTCATTATTCACTCTGTTCAGGTCTGTGGAGGTTTTTGGAGGATTTAGCCAAGAACAAACTTCTAAATAACTTACTGTAAAACTTCTTTTAAACGCCTCTCTGGGGCGTTACATTTTCTGAAAGAGGGACGCTTATAATAATTTTAGATTCTGAAGTACATATAAAGAATTTTGTAGAAAATGTGTCAGGATTGTTACAATAAATCAGCTTGCTGGTTGCTAATAACATACCCTGGAATACAGGCAGCTTTGTGAAAGACCGTCAGATTAATAGTACTCTGAAATAACCCTTCACTCCATAAGATATGGCTGTTACCCATAGGCAAACTGTGTAGATCCAGATCAGTCTCTACATTCATGACATATGATCAGGATCTATACTGTTCTCAATTTTTTTTGCCGCTCTTTCAAAGAAATAGCGATACATAGGGATAGCTTTGTCTGTCCGTCCATCGGTCTGTCAAGAAAACTTAATTTTGGCTATAGCTTTGCCATTTTCTTAATATTTCTTCATCAAACTTTCAAATTATGTTGCCTCTGACAACACAGAGATGATGATGTCAAATTCTTTAGGTCAAGGTCACATTTAATGGAGTTATGCCCCTTTTGGTAACTTAGATTTTTTATTCTGACAAAGTACCTGAGGGCGACACAAGTGTTTAACTGAACACCCATCTAGTTATTGATTCATGATGATATTTCTGACCAAGAGGCGAACAGTGTAGATTCTGGTTAGATAGCACAGATGTGCTGGCCCTTCTGAATATACAGTGTTCCCACATACGCACATACTATAAAACTTGTATATATGAAGTAAACAGTTAAGACAATTGGAATCATCTGTTGAAAAATGAACAAGTTGACATGAATTTTGATTTTCACGAATGACTTTACAGTCCAACATTTGTGCCCCAGAGTGAACCTTTTTTCCTGCTAGACTAAGATAGGACAATCAGATAAAAAGCCAATATAAAATAAAAATAAAAAATCAGAGGTTTTATATGTAGGTTAATGCCAGATATAAACTGGGGGTAGCGAGTAATCAGCCTACTGAAAATAATGTTAACTGTCGTTTTATGACTAGTCTTTATTTATGATATGAAGATAATAGCTTTAACATTATCTTAATTGTTCTTAGATATGTTGACACAACAAATAGAAATACTTTTTATACAGGAAGCAATAAGAAATAGCTTAAGTGAACATAAAAGAATTACTTTTTGCTAGGGAAAATGTTCTGATAAATGCTGAAGTTTGATATTTCTCAGACTGGGGAAGTTTATTACCACATCAGTGGAAGAGAACAAGAGTAACACTGAACTATTAACATGATTTAAGAATGAATGTGATGAGATTCACCACGGATTTCTGACTATATCATGAATTGTTGCAATTATCGGACCTGTTTGCCAAACTCCACACAATATTCATGCCAAAATGTCTGACTAACATGTATGCACCAGACTTGTTCCTACTATCACAATGATCACATGATGATGATAAATATCAAGTGAGTGATTTATCAAGAACAAGTGCCACATGATGATAGCAGATATTATGTGACATATGCTTCACATATATAGCTGACATCACAAGTGCCACCTGATGATAGCAGATATCATGTGACATATGCTTCACATATATAGCTGACATCACAAGTGCCACATGATGATAGCAGATATCATGTGACATATGCTTCACATATATAGCTGACATCACAAGTGCCGCATGATGATAGCAGATATCATGTGACATATGCTTCACATATATAGCTGACATCACATGTGTCACATGATGATAGCAGATGTCATGTGACATATGCTTCACATATATACCTGACATCACAAGTGCCACATGGTGATGGGAGATGTCATGTGACATGTGCTCCATATATATACCATATGCTCCACATGTATACCGGCGACACAAGTGTCACATGATGATAGCAGATGTCATGTGACATATGCTTCACATATATACCTGACATCACAAGTGCCACATGGTGATGGGAGATGTCATGTGACATGTGCTCCATATATATACCATATGCTCCACATGTATACCGGCGACACAAGTGTCCCATGGTGATAGCAGATGTCATGTGACATATGCTTCACATATATAGTTGACATCTCAAGTGCCACATGATGATAGCAGATATCATGTGACATATGCTTCACATATATAGCTGACAACACAAGTGCCACATGATGATAGCAGATATCATGTGACATATGCTTCACATATATAGCTGACATCACAAGTGCCACATGATGATAGCAGATATCATGTGACATATGCTTCACATATATAGCTGACATCACAAGTGCCACATGATGATAGCAGATATCATGTGACATATGCTTCACATATATAGCTGACATCACATGTGTCACATGATGATAGCAGATGTCATGTGACATATGCTTCACATATATACCTGACATCACAAGTGCCACATGGTGATGGGAGATGTCATGTGACATGTGCTCCATATATATACCATATGCTCCACATGTATACCGGCGACACAAGTGTCACATGATGATAGCAGATGTCATGTGACATATGCTTCACATATATACCTGACATCACAAGTGCCACATGGTGATGGGAGATGTCATGTGACATGTGCTCCATATATATACCATATGCTCCACATGTATACCGGCGACACAAGTGTCCCATGGTGATAGCAGATGTCATGTGACATATGCTTCACATATATAGTTGACATCTCAAGTGCCACATGATGATAGCAGATATCATGTGACATATGCTTCACATATATAGCTGACATCACAAGTGCCGCATGATGATAGCAGATATCATGTGACATATGCTTCACATATATAGCTGACATCACAAGTGCCACATGATGATAGCAGATATCATGTGACATATGCTTCACATATATAGCTGACATCACATGTGTCACATGGTGATAGTAAATGTCATGTGCTCCACATAATTATATACCTGACATCACAAGTGACATAGTAAATGTCATGTGCTTCACATATATACAGGGTGATTCATAATATCTGATACTCTTTTTGAAATTTAATTACATTAAAATCATTAAACATAGGCATACAATTTTCAAATAGTAATAATCTAGAGGCTTTGAAGTTTTGTTTGATATATAACATACCATTCTTAAATAAGGAATGCTGTCCATGTGTCCGAAATAATATTTATAATAAATATCCAATGTGACGTTCATTTTTGGTAATAATATGACATCAAGTCTTTTCTTGAATTGTCTATGGCCTATTAGACTTTTTTCTTTGGGGACATTTAAAAGATAAGCTTCACACACCTAAAACAACATCACAGTGCAAGAGTTAAAAAATCCTCAATTTGACAAGAAATGAGAAAGATAAATCCACAGATGTGCGCATCAGACATAAACTATTCAAGAAAAGACTTGACGTTATAATCACCCCAAAATATTCAAGTATGGTAGTTTATATATCAAACAAATTTTAAAGCCTCTGGATTATTACTATGTGAAAATTAAATGCCTAGGTTTAATGATATTAATGCTTTTAAATTTCAAAAGTGTATCAGATGCATGTATTATGAATCACCCTGTACCTGCTATCACTAGTGTCACATGGTGATGGTTGAGGTCATGTGACATGTATCCACATATATACCTTCCATATCACAATCCAACAACTTGATTATCATCATGATGTTTCGTTTATTTCAGGACTATACCCTCACAACCACAATGTGTACACAAACAATGACAACTGTTCTGGTATAGAATGGCAGAGGATACATGAGCCAAGGACATTTGCTAAGTACCTCAGTGATGCTGGGTACAGAACAGGTAAAACTTTGTTACACTTTATTTCATGGGCAAACAGTGTAGATCCAGATCAGCCGGCTCATCCATGCGGTCTGATCAGGATCTACACTGTTTGCTTTTGATTCATTAGGTTATTTATGACCAGAATGCGACCAGTGCAGATCCAGAATAGATGGCACGGATGTGCCGCCTGATCTGGATCTACACTGGGCACACATGCGTAAAAATGCGTATATATGGAGGAAAGGGTTAAGTTGATGCTGAGTGTAAAGTTGAGTGAGATAAGTGAGTGTAGTGTTAATGTTGAGTACTGCGAGTTTTCAGTTAATGTTAAGAGCTTAGAGCTCTCAGTTAATGTTAAGTGATATGACGTCCCTTCTACATTTATTACCAGCTCAGATCTCAGACTGAGTGCTTAGTTAATTCTTAGCTAATAATGCATGTCAAATACTCAGCAAGGACTGGTAGTTCACAGCAAATACTAAATTATGGCTGAGTTCTAAGCCTATATAAGGAGACAGCTGAGTTGTCAGCTAAAACTAAGTGCTAGGAGATGGTTAAGACAGGAGTCAGTGAAATTACTCTGAAATACTCTCTGACTTAATTGTCACTGTAATTGGCCTTATCGTTTCTTACAATCAATTGATACCAATTGTTTTTTTTACTTTCAGGATATTTTGGCAAATATTTAAATGAATACAATGGTACATACATTCCACCAGGCTGGAGGGAGTGGGTGGGGTTATATAAAAACTCCTTGTTCTACAACTACACCTTAAACTTCAACGGACAGAAAATAAAACATGATGATAATTACTACAGGGATTACTTTACCGACCTGATTGCAAATGACAGCGTAACATTCCTCAAACAGAGTAAACAGTACTTTCCTACGAAGTAAGTTCGGACTATTTTTAATTAGAAAACCCTGTTTAATAGAGTGGGGTATGTTTTTGGGTTTGAGTGCTTCAACATATCATGAAGTTTTTTGTTTAAGTTCACTTTGTCTCAGTAACCATTCAAGGTAGAGCTTTTAAATGTAACATAGTTGTCTGACATCACAATAACAATTATCGGGACAAGTTTCCTAACTCCTGACTGCATTTTGTCATAGTTATGCCCCTTTTTCACTTAAAATTTAACCCTATCAACCATATATACACTTTTATGGCAGTGGCAAACAGTTAAGATCACATCTGATCAGGATCTACACTGTTGGCTTTTTGATTTATTAGGTAAATAGGTTATTTGCGAACAATGCAGATCCAGATCAGACGGCACAGATGTGCTGACTGATTTGGATCTACACTGTTTGCACATGCTGTAAAAGGTGTATAACCTGATTTGGTCGCAATGCAGTGTCTTCTTGTTCTGTCTTTGAGGATAGTGCATAATGTAAAAAAAATAATTCAAGAAGCGTCTATGATTCATTTGTGTGCCTGATATTTACCAGTGAACCAAACATTAATGAGTTAGCATGCTGTTCATGTAATTTGCACGCTGAAGAAGGTCTCTGGGCAAAATACTTTAGCAGAGCAATAAAACCAGCAGACCTGAGATTTATAGTTGAAATGCACCCCATAGATTTCTAATTCACTTTGTAATGTTTAATGGACACAAACTATGGAGTACCACAAAGGTAATTCTGGACTCCCATGTCAGTTGTATGACCACAGATCAATGGTTTACTTTTTATAAGCTCGTTGAAAAAGAACAAAACAGGAAGTACATTGTGGCAGGGGTACGGGGTGCAGGTCAGAGATTGTTTAAATAATTTCCATGCAGTCACAATTTGGGAAAGTTTTGCTATATCTCCTAGATTTCTACATATTTTCATCTATACCAGATAATCACCCTTGCGTTGTGTTCCTTTTTAGGCCAAAACAAGGTTTCATTCCCCAATCTTTTCCACTGCTTCATGCTTAACCCATTTCTTATCATACATCCACATCACAATCATGAGGATTGCTTGAATATATTGTTTTACCCTTTCCTCCAGGGACACTCCTTTATTGCCTGGGCGAACAGTGTAGATCCAGATCAGTCGGCACATTCCTGCCGTCTGATCAGGACCTAAACTGTTCGCTTTTTGATTTATTACGTTATATCTGACCAAAATGTGACCAGTGCAGATCCTGATCAGATGGCATGGATGTGCCAGCTGATCTGGATCGACACTGGTTGCACTTGCGTAAAAATGCGTATATATGGAGGAAAGGGTTAATAAGTGTGTAAGGCAAATAATGCTGTATATTTCAGGCCGGTGATGATGATGTTGAGTGTTCCTGCGCCCCATGGACCAGAGGACAGTGCTCCACAGTATCAACATATGTTTGAAAACAACACCCTGCACAGGTACGGCTAACCCTTTGTTCAACTTTTAAGGCTTTTAACCCTTTCTTGCATATATACGCCTTTTTACGCATGTGTGACCAGTGTAGATCCAGATCAGCCGGCACATCCGTGCCATCTGATCGGGATCTGCACTGGTGGCATTTTGTTCAGAAATAACCTAACAAATAAAAAAGGGAACAGTTTAGTTCCTGATCAGAAGGCTCAGATGTGCCGGCTGATCTGGATCTAAACTGTTCGCCCTCGCAATAAAGGTGTGTCTATGGAGGAAATGGTTAACGCCTGTGCAAGCAGTGTAGATCCATTCACATGGGCTGGCACATCATTGCTGTCTGTTCTGTATCTACACTTTTTGGTCAGAAATAACTTAATGAATGAAAAGTGAACAGTGTAGATCCTTATCAGGTGGCACAGATGAGCAAGCTGATCTGGATCTGCCCTGTTCTTCTATGTGATAGCCTTATTTCATGGAGTAAATGGTTAAAGATTGCTTTTATTATAGTGCAGAATTGTTTTAAGTACACATGAAATAGTTTTGCACTATGAACTTGTTTGGAGAAATTTTATTTGTAGAGCAAAACTTTGATATACCTTGTTACCATGATAGTTTTGTATAAGAAATCTGTGTTTATCTTATAAACTGTATTTTTAATTATTTCCATATAACTTTGTGCTTTAATCTCCAGTAGAAGAAAAAAGTTTAAAAAGGTGGATTTCTGAAAATATATGTCAGGAGCAGATCCAGAGGGGGTTCAGTGGGAATGCTCAGTCCCCTGTTTTGGGCAGCAATATTTCATTTTCATGAGGAATTTGGCCAGAATGTTGGAAATTACCATGTAACTACCCAAAGACTGCCCTCAACCAACCTTCTTTCTAAAAATCTTTCATCTGACATGTTTATAGTTACAATAGTCTTCCTCAAAGCTCTTGTTTTGTTCATCCAATATTTACCCTCCTTGAGTACTTGATAAACTATGATAAAATTCTTTCATGAAACTTACTGCCAGAATTATTTGTTCTTCGTTAGAGGTAACCATTTATTCTTGAATTGAATGCATGAACCCCTTTACTATAGCAATGTAAGTGCAGCCATTAATTTCCTGTTGCCAGAACCCCTACCTGGAACTATATGAACAACAGTGATAAGCAGTGGTTGCTACAGAAGATGTCTCCGCTCACACCTAAGGGGATTGCCTTCACTGATCTGTTACAGAGGAAACGACTACAGACACTCCAGTCAGTAGATAACTTGGTGGAAAAGGTAGCTATCTCTTGTTAACCCTTTCCTCCATAATTACACCTTTATTGCGTGGGGAACAGTATAGATCCAGATCAGCTGGCACATCCATGCCGTCTGATCAGGATCTATAATGTTTGCTTTTTTATTTATTAGGTTGTTTCTGACCAAAATGCAATCAGTGCAGATCCTGATCAGACGGCACGGATGTGCCGGCTGATCTGGATCTACAGTGGTCGCAGATGCGTAAAAAAGGGTATATATGGAGGAAAGGATTAATCCATGGAATATGGCTGTTTCCGATCTTTTGAACGCCAATCTGTATTCTGAGTTGTTTATAATTATAAGTCCATTTATGTCATTGATTTAAACAAAACATGTCAAAGACTGACTGGTGGAGTTACATATTGTTTTGTGTGACACTAACACTTTACTTCTGTACTTGGATATGGCTGTTACCCGATGGCTGAACACTGTAGATCGAGATTTCTGACTGAGAAGTGACCAGTGGAGATCCAGATCAGACAGTAGTGGTTAAACTGGTGATAAAATCTCTATATGTAAATGGAGCAAAGAGTTAAATAACCCCAACATACCCGGTATAACTTGAGTAAAATCCCTCATTAAGACCACCTTGATAATAAGACCACTATTCCATGGTCTCATATTTTACTGTTTTGCACTACAGTTGATTCTACCTTAATATAAAGGTCAGCCCATTAAAAAGACCACTTTTTCCAGTCCCAAATTTGGTCTTAATAGTGAGGTTTCACTCTAGTAGATTTTGAAAACAAGAACAACTAGTCATAAAGAAAACAATATTTGACCCTTTCCTCCATAGACACACCTTTATTGCATGGGCGAACAGTTTAGATCCAGATCAGCTGGCACATCCTTGCCGTCTGATCAGGATCTAAACTGTTTGCTTTTTAATTTGTTAGGTTATATCTGACCATAATGCGACAAGTGCAGATCCTGATCACACGGCACGGATGTGCCGGCTGATCTGAATCTACAGTGGTCGCACATGCGTAAAAATGCATGTTTATTGAGGAAAGGGTTAACAAATATATTATTATATGTTCTAATATAGGTGCATTACCAGTTACGACTTCTAGGTGAATTAGACAACACGTACATTATCTACACGTCGGATCATGGGTATCATCTAGGACAGTTTGGAATTGTTAAAGGCAAGGCCCTACCATATGACTTCGATATAAGAGTGCCCTTGTTTATCAGAGGGCCAGGAATTTTGAAAGATACAAAGTAAGTATGCTTTCAATAAATAACCTCAATGATTCTCAAAATGTAAATGCATACTAGATATAAAATATAAGGTATGCCGGCTGTTCCAAGATTGACTACTCTTGCATGCTTATTCATACACTATAATAATGGATTGATTATCTTTCTTACATCATTGTTCATATATCTGTAATATATATATAACATGCATGCTTGATAGTTTAACAGTCAGTGTCTGAGTCGCAATCATAGAATAAACATTATCATTTAATCTGTGTTACTATCATTCAATAATCCAGTACATTAACAAACCCAAAGAACAGAACATGGTGTCAGAAGTGGGATATGAACCCACACCCACATACGTGGACCAGAACTTGAGAAACCCAAAGAACAGAACACCGGCTCTGTTGACAAAACATTCAGAAATTGTCTTTGTTTTCAGTTGTCTTTATATATCAATTTATTCTGACCTTTTGTCATTGACAAAAAGATTAAAAAACTAATTTGACAGATTTTGTCATAAAACATTTGTTGTTGTCTTGAACTTTTCATTCTATGATTTTCAAGAAAATTCCTTGTTAAGTTGTATTTTACTTAAAGTAAAGGACAGGACAACACTCAAGATAGTGGTATCTTCTCATAAAAGACATTTAATTTACCTACTAGGATATCTTTACTAATAAACCAATCATAACAAGTTGACATGACCCGTAACATTTATAAGAAGATTCAATTTGGTGATTTTTCAGTTCTTTCTTGAGTTATTTGTTTACAGAAAGAATTTCTGATCAATAAAACTTATATTCCATTTTAGGATACCAAACATTGTTGGTAATGTGGACATTGCACCTACCATCCTGGATATGGCGGGTATTGAGGTACCAGACCACATGGATGGAAGGTCTCTTCTAAAGCTGATCAAAGAACACAAAGCTAACGTCAAGTATGTACCAGCCTACTAGCCACAAGTTTATAAAATCAAGAATAAAAAAGTTTCAGATTGTACGCTTCTCATTGGTCAGTTTAAAGATAGTGCTCAAATTCAACCAATCATGTTGCTGAAATCTGAGGCTGGGCAAAATTCTCTGTTTTACATACTTTGAACCAGGGCTTCATCAAAAACATTTTTTGTCATTTTGAAGTCAGAAAATTGATTGGTTGTATGCATGAATTTAAGTTGTCTAATATTATCCACTTTTATGCAGTAAGCACTTGTAAATAATGAAAGATTGAATTGCTGTGATCAGATGACAGTGAGCATTGTGGTTATCACATATTTTTATGCTCCCACAAAGTGGGAGCCATATAGATAGTTGCACTCGTCCGTCCATATGTACGTTCGTCCTTACGTCCCTAAATCTTGTGGCATCCACTCCTCCTAAACTATAAGGCAGATATTTCTTTCAAACTTGCACAGATGATCAAGCAGGATGTGTAGATGATCGTAAAGAAAGGAATTTTTTCCTGGGACCATTTTTACCAGAGTTATGGCCCTTTGTGATTACAAATTTTGTTGCAGCACAGGTAGCATCAGTGTCCAAGGACACATTCTAGTTCCATCATGTCACAAGCTGTTGCCATTTCAGGCAATCATATGCTTAAGATTTGAGACTGGTCTATAGATTAAGTTTTATAATCTTGGGCCTTTATCATTTTACAGTTTACAAGGAGATTTCCTTTCCACAAGGAGACCATGGCGAGATTCCTTCCTCATTGAAAGAGGGTAAGTTGTCGACTTGTCCACTCACAGAAAACACAATCACAAGTTCCAAACATGTCTTTTGCACTTAGGCCACACTTTTTTTATTTTTAGTCTTACGAGAATTTTCTTGAAAAAATGAGTAAGGTAGGTCAAAATAAAAATTAAAAAAAGGAAAAAAAAAGTCACTTACAATCAACTTTCAAACCACTTTTGTACAAGTTTGCTTTTATTTAGATTACCTCTTACTTCTGACAAAACAATATTTTACAGGATAAAAATTTGTAAATAGGTTTATTTTAACATTTTTTATGCTGCAATTGTGTGATTGAGGCTTCTGTTCATGTATACAGCCAACACAAGTAATCTTCAAGGCTTGTCTCATCTGTCACACCTTTTTCACTCAACACAATATTTTAATAAAGCAAAATTTTCACTTTCAATATAAAATTAGCTTATTAACAAAAGAATATAAGCACAAATTTGCATTCATATGTCCTTAATGACTTTGACTGGCATGGTGTCAATCTAAGTCTTGTCTGCCGAAAATGCGCCATCACGGGTACAAGATATATTTTAAAAATGATCTCATCGGGGATGTAGTGACTTAAAGTTGAACCAATGGTTTCATCATTTCTTGCTGTCAACAATACCTTTTTCGGCCCCGAAATTGAGCCAAAGGTGTGGCCATGATAAAAGTAAATGGTTTACATGGATTGTATTAAAAATAATTTTGATATTTAATTGTGTAAAAGAAACCAGTCAGCACTATTCGGAAAGCTTCCAATTCCATCGTTAGATTTGTACTCATTCAATTTCGCTTTTTAGCTCACCTGTCACGTAGTAATTTTGTAATCACAATTTGTCCGGCGTCCGGAGTCTGTGCGTAAATTTTTTATTTAAACGACATCTCCTCTTAAACCCCTGGGCCAAAGTTGATGAAACTTGCCACGGATGTTCCTTGAATGAAGCTCTTCCAAAGTTGTTCAAAGAAATCAATTCCATGCAGAGCTCTGGTTGCCATGGCAACCTAAAGGAAAAACTTTAAAAATCTTCTTGTCTGAAACCACAAGGCCTAGAGCTTAGATATTTGGCATTTAGCACCCTCTAACTCTACAATATTATTTCCCTGGGGTCAAAATTGGCCCCGCCCCAGGGGTCACTTCATTTTACATACACTTATATAGGAAATCTTTAAAAATCTTCTTCTAAAAAACCACAATGCGTATAGCTTAGATATTTGGTAAGTAGCATTGTCTAATGGATGTCTACTAAATTTGTTCAAATTATGTCCCCTGGGCCAAAATCGGCCACGCCCTAGGGTTCTCTTGGTTTACGTATAGTTATATAGGAAAAACATGAAAATCTTCTTCTTTAAAACCACAAGGCCTAGAGCCTTAATATTTGACATACAGCATCATCTAGTGGTCCTCTACCAAAATTGTTCAAACAATCCCCCTGGGGTCAAAAAATGGCCCAGCCCCAGGGGTCACTTGTTTTACATAGACTTATATAGGGAAAACTTAAAAAATCTTCTTCTCTAACATTTGTCTAAAACCACAAGGCCTAGAACCTTGGTATTTGGTATGTGTCATCATGTAGTGGTCCTCTACAAAAGTTGTTCAAATTATTCTCCTGAGGTCAAAAATGGCTCCGCCCTGGGGGTCGCTAGTTTTATTACATAGTGTTATACCAGGTACATGTATAGTAAATCTTTAAAAATCTTCTTCTCTGAAACCGTAAGGCCTAGAACTTAGATATTTGGTATAGAGCATCATCTAGTTACATTTTCTCCACAATAGCAGCTTAATTTTTTTTAATTTTTTGACTTGATTTTACCAAACTTGCACACAACTCTTGCAACCATTGAGCAGTTATGGACCCTCTTGTTTTATGTTTTCGTACCGGTGGGCATAAAAAAAAATCGGAAATCAAGATTTTTTTTTTTTTTTTTAATTTTAGAAAAAATACGGTCAGGATTTTTTGTAAGATATAAAAAGGTCTGGCCTGAGTAATATGTTTTTGTTCTGTTGGGTATTAGTTTAAGATTTTTCTAGTTTTCTGATCTCTTTCCTGATCTTATTTTATCAGTCAGTTTCAAAAATTCTTGAAAATTTTGTTGAAATGAAAAAGAAATAAAACTTAAGTTTGGATAAGAAAAGACAGGACTTGCTTTGTTGCATGTGCAAATAAATGATTTTAATGTTTTTAGCAAGGTCTGTACATTTATCAGCCAGTCAATAAATTAATCAATCAATGTATCAATCAATCAATCAATCAATCAATCAATCAATCAATCAATCAATCAATCAATCAATCAATCAATCAATCAAATCATTTAATGAGTTGATCAATCAATAGAACAGTTCTTTTGTCTGTTATTTACTCTAGTTCAGTGAAGATTGTGAATGTAGGTTCCAGCTGCTGGCTGTTTGTGAAGGTTTCATTATGAAAGAGTTGATAAGCCAAGCATACCCTTTTGTCTTTGCACCATGGTAAAAAGTTTGATTTGTGTACTTTGTAGAAAGGTCACAGAGAGGTTAACCAAGGTTTTTGAGAAGAAGAAAGATGAGAAGATCCTCAATGATCATGAGGATGAACTGATTCCATATGCTAACCCGAAGCTCCGGCGTACACTGAAAATCTGCAAGGACCCCAATAACCAACCACCATGTACAATGGACCAGGTATTTCAATGTTTTTCGACCACAGTTTTTTTAATCTTCCAACTTAGTTACATTTTTTATTACTAATCACTTCTCTATTTTTTATTACCAAATATTAAAACATTTTTTTGAACCAAACACATTTAATTTGTCACACAAGGCATCCTGGATTTTATTATGTGTTAGAGTATGTACCAGCTGATTGGATCTACACGGGTTGCACACATGTTAAAATGCATATATATGGTGTAGAGGGTTAAAGTAAAAATTAAATAAAAATAAGTAGGATATTTAATGGAAATGAAGATTCTGTACTTTTCAGAAATGGGTGTGCTTTAGGGATTCCAGAAACAGAAAACGAATTAAGAAATGCCGTAACTACAACAAAACTCTTGGATTAGAGGAAGAGAAAAACTTCCAAGATGTTAATGTACTCCGGCAACAATCAGTGAGTGTAACCCAAAGATCAGTAACTAAAGGAAAGTGTGATTGTAGCAGCAAGAATCAGCAGTGGCGTTACAGGAAGTACATGACAGAGGAGGAGGAGGAGCTACACAGGAAGTTCCTGAAGAATCATGTCTCTGATACAGGTATAATACACTGCACAAAATACTGTTTCTTTGTATTTAATTTGGGTTCAGTTGCAATGTATTATGCATTTATGAACACTTGTGGTTGAAATCGTATGAGAAAATTTTAATCAATTAATCAGCTTTCTTCATGACCGATCATCGATTAAAGATGATTAATTTGCTTATGTTTTTCAGAAATATTTTTTTTAATCTTATTAGTTACATAAATAATTGTACACATTCAAACATTTCGTTTAACTGTCCCTGTAAGACAACTGTTGCAATGTCAGATTAAGGTGCTTGTTTACTTCGGATATATGGACTACTGGGTTGAAGGTTATAAAACTGAGCATAGAAACAAGTCTCAAATCTCAAGCATCTGATTGGCTGAAATGTCGACCAGTCGCCATTTCAGCCAATCAGATGCTTGAGATTTGAGACTGGTTTCCAATCTCAGCTTTATAACCTTAGCACCTGGTTATCCACCAAATGAGTAACTTTCTTACATCAGTTTAAGCTTAAAATGATAAAGCTTAAGCAATAATTTATGTTGCTCTAAATTATAGAGTAGGGGTATGTTGCTATGACCATTAGATGAACCTTATTGAATTGGGGTCACTAGGTCAAATGTAAAGATCACAGTGACCATTATTGCAAACAAATTGTCTAGTCGATAAGTACTGAATGCAAGAGCCTGGTATTATCACACTTGGTAGATTGGTTGTGAGTGAACAGGATGTACTTTTAAGGTCGGCAAGTGAAAGTTTGGTGTCATGACGTGTGTTATCAAAATATTGTTCATCTACAGGTATTTGTATAATATGCACAATGATTCGCAGCCGTCAGAGGGGCATTCAAGTTTAAATATTCTCTTGTTTACAAGGTGTATTAGTTTGTAACCTTTATAGGAATATAACAGTGGACTTGTCCAGTAGCTCATGGGTCAAAGTCAGACATAAAGATTCACAAAACCTGTTGACTGTATGAAAATATACCAGGTAATTGTTTATGGTTTTCAGATTTCGAGCCAAGACTTGTGAGAAGTAGGAGAGCGCTGTATGAGGAGGAACTAGAACAGCAGAAGAAGCTGATAGGTAACACTGTAAACATATATATGGAATATTATAACAGTATGCATTCTGTAGGTTCGTATTATTTGAGTTGTGTATGTAAACAATATCACGCGAGCCTGAAGGTTTACATACATAAATTTCGTTTTCTTATCCAAACATTTTACTTTTCGTTTTCATATCCAAACATTTTACATTTCGTTTTCTTATCCAAACATTTTACATTTCGTTTTCTTATCCAAACATTTTACATTTCGTATTCTTATCCAAACATTTTACATTTCGTTTTCTTATCCAAACATTTTACATTTTGTTTTCTTATTAAAACCAGCTGTTTTCTGGTCAAGCCCTATTAGATCTTAATAATATGTTAGATACTAGTGTTTGAACCACTTGATGAGTTGCCGTATTTTTGTATGAAGTCTTCTTAGTTAAGTATGTCTCAAACTTATTGATATTATCAGCTTTACAGTTGGAGATGAATCGAAGGAAGTGCAGATATTTCCCAAATAATGAATTTGGCTGCGATCGAGAGCTGACAAGTGACCCGGAGAAATGGGAGAATCACAAAAATCAGCTTGATCAAATGATTGAAGAAACAAAAAGTCGACTGAAAAATCTGAAGGTTTGTCAAACTTTGTTTACACCTTATAACGCATGCTGTTGATGTAAAGGAGAACAGGAAGGGGCATAAGGTGTAAGACTCAAATACTTTGCCAGATGTTCCTACCCAGACTAGTCTGGCTGACACTAAATAGTCCCCGTTTTTATTAACTATTTGGAGGCATTAGATGGAAACCTTTAAGAATCAATCTCTATTTATGTTTAACTCGAAAACCTGGTTTCGTTGCATGGCAGTGTCTTCTCTTTTTCGTCAATTTATTGTGGTTTGAGATTCCTATTGTTAAAGTGATTCACTACCTTGTAAAATTTCAGAAAATTAGAAAGAACATGAAAAAGCAGAGGAAACACTTGATGAAAAATCCAAACAGCTTCAATACACAACATAATAAACATCGATATGCTGATGATAATGTTGATGAAGATGATGATGATGACTTTTATGATGAAGATTATGGTGATGAGGAGAACTTCATTGTGGAAGAACTGGATGGAAATGATGAGGAAGAGGAAGAAGATGAAGATTGTAACTGCGATGAAGAGGGAACTGCAGGGTATCGAGTACCTGATGTATTAACAGGGTGAGTTTTTAAGGGTGAATACAAGGGACATAACTGGGTAAGTTTTAAATTGTGAATACAAAGGACATAACTGGGAAGGTTTTATAGGGTGAATGCAATGGACGTAACTGGGTAAGTTTAAAAGAGTGAATCCAAGGGACGTAACTGGGTATGTTTTATAGGGTGAATGCAAGGGAAATCACTGGTTAAGTTTCATAGGGTGAATGCAAGGGATGTAAATGGTGCAATTTTAGAAACTGTCAGTGTGAGGTGATTAGATTGTTTGCAAATGATATTGGCTCTAGCTGGGAGCGAACACGTACCAAAAGCACCTAGCCCTGCAATATCTGCGAGGCAACAAACTGAGCTAGCCGGGACAACCCCAAAAAAAGGTTGATCGGATAGCCCTGCTATACGTAACCATCACTGCATGACATCGGTATCGGGTTATTTTTACTGATAACAGTACTGACTATATGTACAGGGAGACCTTTTACGGTCACCACACTGCACAAATAGCGCTACTGTGAATTTCAAATGATAGTGCCTCTAGCTGGGAGCGAACCCAAGCTGCAAGTTTGAAATGACAAGCAAAATGCTTCAATGATACAAACATTGATTGTTTTGTATAAAACATTTATAAATTTTGATTTAGATAGATAAATCACAACACCACCTGTTCATGTTCATATAACCCTTTACTCCATTTATATTGGTCATAATGCATGTGCAACATGTGTAGATCCTGATCAGCTAACACATCCATGCTGTCTGATATAGATCTACACTGGTCACCTCTTGGTCAGAAATAATACAGGGAATCTACAACCAAAAACTGTAGATCCTTATCAGACTGCACAGATATGCTAGCTGATCTGGGTCTACACTGTTTGCCCATGGATAGCAGCCATGTCCAATTGAGATAAGGATCAATAACTGACATTGTTGGCATAAATGACAGTTTGTCTAAGTACTTATTGATCAGCCCTCATTAAGATATTTTTAGCTAATGTTAGTTTTATACAATGATAAGACCAGTGCCCAAGGTTATAAAACTGAGCATGGAAACCAGTCTCAAATCTCAAGCATCTGATTGGCTGAAATGGCGACTGGTCGCCATTTCAGCCAATCAGATGCTTGAGATTTAAGACTGGTTTCCAATCTCAGCTTTATAACCTTCAGCCCTGAATTGTGTTTTTGACATCAGGTACGGAGATGAGTATGAGGGTGACGATGCAGAATCTCGTGAGGAGGAAGATGACAGGCCGCTGAAGGGAAAGAAATCCAAACAATGTGACCAAAATGATCTGAAATGTACCATACAGGATAACAACCACTGGAAAACACCACCATATTGGACATGTAGGTTAACCCTCAATAGATACACCTTTATTGCTTGGGCAAACAGTGTAGATCCAGATTAGCTGGCACATCTGTGTTGTGATATATATGCGACCAGTGCAGATGAAGATCAGATGGCACAGATGTGCCAGCTGATCTGGATCTACACTGTTTGCCCATGCTATAAAAGCCATATGTATAGAGTAAAAGGATAAGTCAAAGTTTACTGTTAATATTACATTCCTCACAGCTTTTCCTTACAGCTAAACATCTATACTGATCAGTGCCACCACTAGTGAATTATAGCTCCATAGATACACCCTAATTATGAGGGCAAATAGTTTAGATCCAGATCAGCCGGCACATTCGTGCCATCTGATCAGGATCTAAACTGTTCGCTTTTTAATTTGTTAGGTTATGTCTGACCAAAATGCGATCAGCGCAGATCCTGATCAGATGGCACAGATGTGCCAGCTGATCTGGATCTACACTGGACGCGCATGCGTAAAAATGCATACTCACCCAAATTTCTAATTGGTCACTTTTTGTCCGTCATTTTTTATTAGAAAGACTTTGAATTCACTTTTTATTTATGATCATATGCCAACAACAGTCTTCAACTTAAGATTTAATCTTGTAATAATTGACTTTGGAACAGTTTGGCGAGAGTTATCCTTAATTTTGCTCAAAATGTATTTCTTGCATAAAAAGGTCAAGCAAACAGAAATTTGCTCTTAATTCCTTGTTTTGTTTTAATAGGACCCCTCATTAGTAGGAAAAACATTAAACATGATTAATCAACAGCACATTTGTTTAAATGAATCCCTTTCAAAGCATCCAATTTTAAAATTACCTCCCTTTTAGACTGTTCTAATTTTGACCCTGCGTTGTAAGTAAATTGTATTGAATTCATTTAAGAAAACAATCAATAACGATAAAATACATGAGATAATTGATTTTAGGACAACACAGTTCTTTCCACAACCTCTCTTAACGTAGGGAAGAAACGAAACTAGCATACATTGTAAACATATAGAATGAATGACCAGTTAGAACTTTGGTTGAGTGTAAATGGAGGAAAGGGATAACCTAATGAATCTAAATGCAAAAAGTGTGGATACTAATCAACATGTACTGGCTGATCAGAATCATCACTGTTTGCTCATGGATAACCGCCATATCCCATGGAGTAAAGGGTTTAAGCTAGAACTACTATGGTAGCTATCCTGAGCAAGAAATAAAACAAGCCACAGTTAACTCTTTTATAGTGAGTATTTCTTAATGAAAATAAGTGCTATTCTTTGAGAGCATAAGCCATACATGTGTGTGTAGTAATGTGCAAAGGAATGCTTCATTGGAGTTTTGTCATGATATTCAGTTTCTAGATTTAATATTTTTCTCCATGGAATTTAGCTTATAGATCCAGATCAGCCTGCATATCTGTGTTGTTTATGATGTTCTTTTCTTTTTCAATTTACTAAAACTGTTTGAATTGATTGTTTGAATGACTAGATTACTTGTGGATGCAAATGTGTCCATTTTATGGAATAAGACAAAAAACAAACAAGATTTATCCTGGTTCTGGTATTTTAAATAACCTAAACATTTTTTAACTTTGGAGAAAACTAAAAAAAAAAGATAGGTTTCTCTGAAGAAAATAATAGTGAGTAAAAATTGTTGACAAATTTAGTAATATAACGGTCGTCATCCTAGATTTATTCTTAGGATTTGTGGAGAAAGCAATATAAATTATGTTATAGTTGTGGTAAAGATATATGGCATATTCCATTGTTTAATGTTTAAATGTGTAAGTTACATGCTTTATTCATTTTCTTCCCATTAGATGGACCATACTGTTTCTGTAGCAATGCAGTAACAAACACGTACTGGTGTTTGCGGAAGATCAATGAGACACATGACTTCACGTACTGTGAGTTTATTGACAGTTTCCTCAGCTTCTATGACATGAAGACAGATCCACACCAGGTAAATGTCACTTTTAGTAAGGCAGTTTTTGAGCAATATTGGGTTGTTGATAAATATAATTGAAGTGCATCCTTTTTGGTAATAACTAGCACATTTAATCCAATTTCTTATTTACACCAGATCAAGAAGGAAAATCCTATTCAGTAAAACCCCTCATTAAGACCATCCCGAAATTAAGACCACCTTGCTAATAAGACCACTATTCCGATGTCCCATTTTAGAGTTTTACACTATTTTCTACCCCTATATAAAGACCATTCTACTATTAAGACCACTTTTTCACAGTCCCAATTGTGGTCTTAATAGCGGGGTTTCACTGTATTTAGCTACCTATGGAAAAGATGACAATAACTTGCTAACATGAGTGATGTTACATCATCAAGTATTAGTTAAGCAAGTATTAGTTAAGCAATGCAGGAGCAATTGTTTTTTAATCCTTTACTCCATATATACGGGTTTTTTAACATGACATTGTAGATCTGTATCAGCTGGCACATCCATTCCATCTGGTCACTTTTTGATCAGAACCTAATAGATCAATAAGGGAACAGTGTAGATCCGAATCAGTCGGCATGGATGTGCCTGCTGATCTTGACCTACACTGTCACCCATGGATAACTGCCATGAGTAAAGCTTAATAATGTTTGTGACATTGTGCCTGCTGATCTTGACCTACACTGTCACCCATGGATAACTGCCATGAGTAAAGCTTAATAATGTTTGTGACATTGAGAGTGATTTCCCCTGTTCTTTACAGATGAGGAATCAGATTAAGAGTTTAAGTTACGGTGTAATGGAGCAGCTGCATGATGAGTTGATGGAACTACGCAGATGTGTAGGCTGGAAACAATGCAGTAAATCCAGACATGATAGTAAGTGGACTAAATCCAAACATGATAGTAAGTTTCATTCATGATTTTCTTGCTGATAAAATATGCAGGTCTGATGCAAAATTTTTAAAAAAGTGAAATATGCACATCAGGAATGGCCACATCCAGCAGACACAGCCTCCCCACACAGCCAAACAGTAGAGAGGAAAAGAGAACACGGTATTACAATTCAATCAATTTCAATATGGACACAACAAACAATAAACGAAAGTGAGAACCTGAGTGGTTACCGCCTTGGAACAGTCAGTGGCAAAACAATTTGCCACTGGGGGTTTAAACCAGGTTCTAGGGTGCACCAACCTCACACTTGCCCCAACAGGTTCTCGTCTAGAAATTCAGTGTTGTGTATTATGTTAAAAGTGGTCTAGAAACAAGGTCTTGATATTTTTAGAATCAAAAGGTCATTTTCCCATTTAAGAGAAATGGCCCCATTTCACTGAAGTTTGTGATATTCTGACAAAGGTTACACAAATGTTTAACTGTTTATCTTCCTTTGAAGGTCGTTGAGCACGTTACTTATGTACTATGTTTATAGTACTTCTAAAATTCCTTTTGTTTTAATATTTCGGCCAGTTTATAGATAGGTGGTTTCAATATCCCAGCCAATGTCGATTTGGATATTGTCCAATCACCCCAAGGATATACTTCCTGCTTTTTAAATTTTGCCTTGGCTGTGATATGCAGGATTTATATTCTAAGATCCCCTGTCAAAATTCTATTCTGTTTAGTTCCGCCCATTGTTTTCTCGTTTAGGGCAAACCCATTCTTTTATCTGGGGACCATACGCCGCTGAACATGGAATGGTATTAATCTGAAAATACCTCATTGAAGGTTCCATGTTCACCGCCATATGCATACCATCGTTTGGGATGGATCGAAATTGTACTATTCAATGGTGTAATTACTGAGTTGCGCTCAACCCGGGGCTAGGCGGCGTGGGCAGTAATAAGCATTCCCATTACTGCCCATGAACAGGCTCAATCAAACCGAGCCTGCAGTATTTTCATATTTGTCGTGTTCGATGGCTTTCAAAGTTCCCTTTTCATCTATTTCCTTGTATTTAATATAATTTTCTTTTCTCAAGCTTCAAGTAAAACAGTGTAACCTGTATATAAGTTTAATACTGAAGATGGGTGATAAATAAGGGGTTACTTACTCTTCATTATTTGCAAATTAAATATTTCAGATCACACAGAGAAAAAGCGGCGACGACGTAGGAAAGTTAGACATAATCAACGTCGGAAGAAGAGACTAACAACTTAAATGTTAACAAACTTTCCACTATCCCACCTAAAACATAATGGTGAAATCCAAAACTAAATGTGTTAATAGTATATATACCAAAGGGCAAGTCCATTTCATAGAAATGGGTAGTTAGTGATATTATGTTACAGTGTAATGTGAAATGAATGTCTTACATTCTTAAACAACTGCTGTAAAATTGCAGTATAACAATTTATATTGAGCTGTAATGCGATGGAACCTGTGTCCAAGATTATAAATTGTAAATTGGAGACCAGTATCAAAACTTAGACTTGGTCACCTTGGAGAATAAGCTAAATTTTAACAAATCAGCAGCTTAACCCTTTCCTTGATATATACGCATTTTTACACATGTGCAACCAGTGTAGATCCAGATCAGCCAGCACATCCATGCCGTCTGATCAGGATCTGCACTGGTCGCATTTTGGTCAGAAATAACCTAATGAATAAAAATGCAAACAGTTTAGATGTGCCGGCTGATCTGGATCTAAACTGCTTGCCCTAGCAATAAAGGTGTAGCTATACAGGAAAGGGTTAAGATAGGAAACAGGACCCCCAGCCTCAGTTTTATGATCTTGGGCCCTGGCTTGCCAAGTTATTTCCATGACAATGAAGGAGTTCTAAACATAAAAAATTGAAGTTTGGAATTTCTTTTCATATGAAGAATAAAAAATTGTTTTAAACATTGAAGAGATAACATGAAAATCATTATTCTTTAAATATTAAATGAGGGGCGGGATGGAGGCGGGGGCTCCTTTTAAATAAGGAATACTTGGCAGGTCTGTAGAGTTGCATTATCCTGGATTTTGCAGCCATGGATAACAATTAAAATAGCATAGTGGCCATAATTGTCCACAATGATCTTAAATACCCAGTTAGACTTACATTATCTGTTTTTTAGATTTGCAAAACTCAATATATCTTTTAACCCTTTACTTGATATATATGTGTTTCTACGCATGTGTGACCAGTGTAGGTCCAGATCAGCTGGCATATCTGTACCATCTGATCAGGATCTACAATGTTCGCTTTAAGATTCATTAGGTTATTTCTTACCAAGAAGCAAACGGCTTAGATCCTGATCCAGATGTGCTGGCTGATCTAGATCTTCACAGTTCTCCTACACAATAAAGGTATTTCTATATAGTAAAGGGTTAAAGAAAAAAAATAGGGCAATGTTTGTCAGACACTTCAAGTTATTAGAGATGAAAAGGTATCGACTAAACATTGAAAATCAGTCAAGAAAACAACTTTTGATAAATTGTATTAAAATCTAGTTATTAATTTGTAATTTGGTGAAACAGGGTAATTTTCTTTTTGGTAAAATTAAGTTTGCAGCATGTATGCTTTATATTTTTATTCTTTCATACCAGCTTAGGTGCAGTAAAAATCATCAAAAATTCGTCACCATGAAAGTCTAGTATTATGCACTGTTTATTAAAAGATACATACATTGTCTGTTGTTATATTCCAAAACTGATCTTGATGAAAAAGATTTTGTTGTTATTTGGAAGTGTGGTTTGGAATAGTTTAGGCCTGGAGGTTATTAAGGTAAGACCTGTGTAATGAATACCTATATCAAGAAGAGTATCCAAGGGAGGTAACTATAGTAGTAAATTAGGGTAGAGTTCTATCATCCAAGAGGACCGGGGTTCAAATCCCTCTGGAAGCTATTTTTTTGTAAGCCTAGAGCTTAAATAATTGGCATATTTCTTTTTTTCCTGTGTAATTCTGTCATTGAATATAAAATTCTCATGATTTAAACTAAAATAAGCAAAATAATCAAGATTAAAGGGGTTTTCGCTATCAGAACAGTGTTTATTCAAGTCATCAATTTGAAAATTTCTAAAACTGGACGGTTAACTTTTCTGAAATTTTGTTTAAATTTTGTTTAAGGTATATAGTTAAAAAATGGTAAAGTTTGGTATATTGCACCAATCAGGATTTTGCACAATTTTCATTAATTTAGTCTCGTGAAATATAAAAAATGCATTTTTTAAATTTATTTGGTCAAAAAATGTCATTTTAAGATAAATTCTGTATTTATATATTATATCTTTAATTGGTTTAGTAAAATATAACATATTTTGGATAAACTGAAAAAAATTAGGGTTGAATTTATCGATGACAAAAAATTTTGTCACTGATTAAAGAAATTGGATACTTTCACGTTTTTTCTCACTTTTTTAAATAAAAAAAGCTAAAAATCTCAAAAACTACACGGTGAAAATCATTAAAATTTTGCATACAAGTCAGTGGTATGAAGCAGTTGATGAAAATATAATCATATGTTGGATTCTTAATAGTGCCTATTACACAGGTCTTACCTTAAGCTGACATTGGAAACCAGTCTCAAATCTCAAGCATCTGATTGGGTGAAATGGCAACCAGTCACCATTTCAGCCAATCAAATGCTTGAGATTTGAGACTGGTTTCCATGCTCAGCTTAATAACCTTGGGCATAGTTTTTCTGACTGTACATGTATAGAAACAAGTCATATTCTTTTAAAACAGTGTTTGCTTTTCAGAGATTTTTGTAAAGCAGGCTTTTCTGTAGAAAATTAAAGTTGCGGTGAAATAATTTTGGATTTGTCAAAAGTAAGGGAAAATATACATTTTTCTGCATTAGTATGCCTTTATGGCATTGGCAAACAGTGTAGACCCAGATCAGCTGGCACATCCATGCCATCTGATCAGGATCTACACTGTTCGCTTTTTGAGTTATTAGGTTATTTACGATCAAGCTGCAAAGAGTACAGATCATGATCTGGATCTACACTGGATGTACACTCTTAAAAGGCATATGAATTATATGGAGAAATGGGTTAAAAAGTGTTTGCTTTTCAGAGATTTTTGTAAAGCAAACTTTAATGTAAAAAGGTGTATTCGTGGAGGAATGGGTTAAATCAGTGTTTGCTTTTCAGAGATTTTTGTTGGATCAATATCACAATTTCAGTAAAATTATGATAGGGCATACATACTCTGACTTAAATAAAATGAGAAAAATGGTTGAATCAGTATTTTTTAGAGCTTTTCTGGTTAAATGGTGTAGATCCAGATCAACTGGCACAACACTTATTGTGCAGTCTGCTCAGATTTTACTCTGTTTGCTACTTGGTCAGAAATAACCTAATGACCAGTTACCATGTCAACCAATTAAATGGTTAAGCTATGATAAATTTCATTCAAATCAGTGGTATTTGAATTTTTTACAAGTAAATACAAATACCATAAAATTCCTTTTAATTTCCCCAGGTAGGTGTAAGATTTTCTGCTTGTGGGACACTTACCATTTATATTAATTATTCTTATTTTATATTAGATTCTAAGGGATATTGGATAATAAATATAGATCATCTGATTTTTTCCTAAGAAATATGATGGGTATTAGGGAAAGGATGTTTATTAGGGAAGGGTGTTTAAAAGGAATTTTAAGGTTCATGTATGTACTAAAGTATTTACAATTTACTTCTGGTCAGTATATTTTTACCTGAATCTCAACAGTCTTTAATTTGTGGACTGATACATGTTTCAGATTGTTTGATACTTTTAATATGTGAAAAATATTTTATTGTTGATCAAAAACCCATTGATTTTCATAGATTTAGCTGGGCATTCTTTGTTCATATTTCACCAAAGAAATAATTTTTCCAAAAGAAAAAAATTAATGAAAAATGTTGTAAATAAAAAAGCTTCTTAAAAATACTTTTCACATTATACATAGCTAAGAATGTATGACATTGCTTAGAAAATCCTCTAAGATTGAAGATAATAAAACTGATATTGGAGACAAGTCTCAAATCTCAAGCATTTGATTGGCTGACATGAAGACAAGTCTTCATATTTGCCAATCAGGGCTGAAGGTTATAAAACTAAGATCGGAAACCAGTCTCAAATCTTAAGTATCTGATTGGCTGAAATGTCGACTGGTTGCCATTCCTGCCACACAGATGCCTAAGATTTGAGACTGGTTTCCATGCTCAGTTTTATAACCTTGGGCACTGCCAGATCTTTGAGATTTGAGACTGGTCTGCATTCTCAGCTTTATAATTATAGGGCCTGTTAGCCAGTGTTATCTGTAAAAAATATGCAATAATATGTAAAAGAAAATATCATGTTTCTTTTTCAAGAATTCTAAAAATTAGTTGATTATAGAGTGATTGCAAAATATGTGGTTTGTTTGTTTTTTCAGTCTCATCCACCTCTTTTAGATGCTTACAAACCCAAAGATGATATACAGCTGCGCAACATGTGAATTAATCCTTTCCTCCATATATACGCATTTTTACACACATGCTACCATGCCTTTTGAGCAGGATCTGCACTGGTCACATATTGGTTAGAGATAACCTAACAAATCATATAGCGAACAGTTTAGATCCTGATCAGACGGCACGGATGTGCCGGCTGATCTGGATCTAAACTGTTCGCCCTTGCAATAAAGGTGTTTCTATGGAGAAAAGGGTTAAGGACTCTTACTCCTTTGATTTTGTAGTGCTGCATCTGTTGGGCTGTAATAAGGAAGTCCGCTTTCATAAAAAATATTTAATAGCTGACTTGGCTTTATTAAAGTAAGTTTTTGAAACGCCAAGCTCAATCCACAGTGTCACAACACATTTGCATTAACCCTTTATTCCATTATATTACATCTTATTATATGTACATCAAGTGTAGATCCAGATCAGCCAGCACATCCTTGTGGTTTAATCAGGATCTACACTGCTTGCATTTTGGTCAGAAATAACCTAATAAATCAAAAGGTTAACAGTGCAGATCCTGATCAGACATCACAGATGTGCTGGATGATCTGGATCGGGACTGTTTGCTCTGGCCATAAAGGTGTATATGTGGAGTAAAGAGTCTAGGCATACATTGAACTGCAGTAAAAATAGTTCATGGCTGCTTTTTGTTTTTGTTTTAAATTGAACGTGTATTTTTCTATCTGAATATGTTGTATAGCAATCATAGTGTTCCACTGAACTTGCTTTCTTTTAACCCTTTCCTCCATAGATACACCTTTATTGCAAGGGCAAACATTGTAGATCCAGATCAGCTGGCACATCTGTATTGTCTGGTCAGGATCTGCACTGTTTGCTTTTTGATTTGTTAGGTTATTTCTGACCAAAAAGCAACCAGTGCAGATCCTGATCAGATGGCATGAATGTGCCGGCTGATCTGGATCTACACTGGTCACACATGCGCAAACATGTGATTATATGGAGGAAAGGGTTAAATTTTAATAGATTTTATGTATATGTTTTATGTTTATGGGAAACAATCCATTGAAAAAAGCATCACAGAAATTAAGAGTTTATATTGAAATTATATGTCTTTTCTGAATTACAAACAGAAGTTTGAATTAATTGTTTATGCTAGCTACATTTGATTTTACATCTAACTCCTGTTTGCACATCAATATTACAGTAAAATTTACATATCTAGTTCAATCCTTCTTATTTAGTACTAAATATTTGTTAGCAATATGGTACCTGATTTTTACACAGGTTGACTCTGTTGTCCACTTTTTTAAACTTAATATATCTTTAATTATATTCATATGAATTTTTAAGATTTTGTCTGTACTTTTATAATTATACTGACATAATGTTGACATGGATTTTCTGATTTTATGTTGTTTTCTGTCTAAGTAAAGTAAAGAAATAAGAACAATTTATTGGAGTTTGTTCTCTATATATGGTTTGTTCCCCGAGATTTGAGGCCAGTGATTATTTGTTTTTATGACATTAAAAATATTTAATGAAATGACAATTACCAGTATTGGTCTTCTTCCTTTCTTTGGTTTTGTTTATGTGACAACACTATTTATTGGCTTTGACTGTCACCAGATTTCATTGGTCTTTATTATCCAAAGGGAAGGTGAAATTCATCATTCTGTCAGTGTGGATTGTGTGCCACAATGGTCAGTAAGACTCTTCTTCATTTCTAGAGGATTTAACAGTAAGTGGCAAGAAGTATTATTAAGTGCCCCATTGCAATTTGTCAGGATATTATGGTTTACACAAATTTGCATGAGTTATGCCCCTTGCACACATTTCACTAGTGTGCAGCTCCTACATTCCTAAGGGGATATTGACAAACCTTTGCCACATGTATTGTAAAGAGGCCCAAGTGCAATTTTTAGGATATTGTGGTTTGCTGAAATTTGCACGAGTTATGGCCCTTTAGGGATATTGACAAACCTTTGCCACAAGTATTGTAAAGAAGTGCCACAGAGCAAATTGTTGAGATGTTGCTATTCACTGAGATTTACAAGAGTTAAAAACATGAAAGATGATAACTTTGATGTACGGTAAGTTAAAATAAGTATGTGTTTTTCTTGATAAATGACAAAAGTCCGAAAATTTTAATCAAAGAATAAAAAAATTACATAGATTATTCATTTATATAAACGACGAAACTGTTGTATAACATTGAACGCATTTCAAATATATTTGAAATATGACATTTGGTGTTTGTGTGGTAATTCATGTTAGACAATATGAATATGTTTTAAAGGTCAGCAGTAATTTTTACTCATTAGCTGTTTGTTACAAAATGCTTTTGCCACTGTAGGTTTTGACCAGGTTCTATAATGCACAAACTTTGCACTGCCCCAACAGGTTTCCTATAGCGAACATGTACAAGATGTCTTGGTGTATTAACTCCAATTCACTCGCCTGCATCGACAAAGTTGTGTGCAGTCGCATACTCACACAGAAGTAGCTTATGGTGCTGTCGATCAGAACACTATGTACTCTATGAACTTTCGGAGTCCCTTATTTAAAGCAGCAAGATCACGGTGACAGGAATTAAAGACATGGATTTAAAATCAAGTTTCCGCAGAACCAATTAGAAACTATTGGAGCGAGCAAAGCTGCAAGTACAAAAACATCTAATTAAGACCACCATGAAATTTATAATCACGTCGATAAAAATCCAATAGTTTAAGGTCCCTTTTTAGAGTTTTGCACTATTCATTACACTGGAATAAACCACCCAACTATTCAGACCACTTTTGTCGAGTCCCAGAGAAGGACTTAATAGCTGGGTTTGACTGAAAAGTGTTCAGAAGTTGAGCATTAGCAGTAACTATTTACCACGTGTTCGCGGCGAAATCATTGTTTAGCGGTTACTTCTGATTATTTGTTCGCATTAACCTTAATTTAAAAAACAGCCATTTTATGACATAAGCAAATGAAAACAAATTGCCTGATCAGTTATTGTTTAATTTAATTAAATTAATATGAAATTAATATTAATTAATATGAAAATTAGGGTTTAGTGGTGGTAGTCTAAATGTTTTCCCTTACAGAACGTTATTGAGTTTAGTTGTCATTTAGAACTATTGATATTAAATCCACGTAAATACCAATTTATATATTTAGATTTACTTCCTGTTTGAATATACAGGTGACCTACTGATAATCGAATACTCCATCGGAATGTTTAACTTTCTGTTTTGGAAATCCTAAGTTACTCATCTTGTAATATCCGTGTTAAGTTTAAATGCACATCAGAGAACTAAGGTATGCTCAAATTATTTAAATTCATTAATATATTAAATATTGTTTTCAATTTTAAAACTAGTAATAGCTAATTATACATGTATATAGACTCTATTTTTTAGTACACATTAAACAAATGTGTCTTTAAGTTATTTCTTCTGAACGTCAGTGTCAATCATGGTTAAATAATATAAGGTATTTATTCAAAATAAAAAATATTTTTATAATTATTTCATGAAGTTAAAGATTGCAAGAGGGACTTAACAAACCAAGTTTCTGTTTGACGAGTTCTATTTATAATTGACTGCATTATTATTTTGTTAGACTAAAACAGATTGCCGAGATTGGCAAACCGAGAAAGAATCGTTGATTGCATGTGACAAAAAATATGAACACCAGCGTTGGAGATAAGGTAGCCATTCTTGCATAATATAGATTCCAAAAGTTGTACCTACTTTTAAACATTAATAATATTATTTTTTTATTAAAATATATAATATAATAATTGTTTTCTAGTCGGCGTAAAAACACTATTTAGAGCTTATTTTATTAGTTGATTATCCAACTCTATAAAAATAAAATTTACAAATTTACTCTGCGTGACTTGATAGTGTTGAAATCAAAAAATGGTATCTGTCTTGATGTAGACTGAACGTATATTACAGAAGATATCTTTTTACGATCTCCCGTATCTTGTATGCACAAACCTTATTTGATATTTATATTCTTCAGCTAAATTTGAATATGTTATCTTACTCATATAAATATAATGAAATTCCGACATTGAAATGCATGTGTTGTGTGGTTAAATGACTTAACGATTCTTAGCATTTAGGAGTTCATGAATAAAAATTAATATTGCAAAAGTAATTATCAATATTATTCCTTACGAATCTTACGAATGATATTCTTGAGATTGACTTTGCTAAGACCAGGGCCCAAGATCATAAAAATAAGTTTTAAGATCAGTCTCAAATCTCAAGGATCTGATTAGCTGAAATGGCGACTGGTCGCCATTTCAGCCAATGTAATATAAAAAGCAACTACAGCGATATTAGTTCGTACTCGGTGAACCTGTAAGAAGGTCGGTGTGTCAGTGCAGCTTGCACTGGACACACGGCCTGCGGATAGGGTCAACCGGTGTATCGCTGTGGTTGCAAACTATTTATTATTACAATAATTATATAAACTGGCCTATATATATATTGGAGTAGCAAGGCAGTTGCTATTCCAGATCTAGAGAGTGACAGTCTTAGTAGCTCGTCCGAGCGACCACGACGAGAGCTCCTGGCCGTAACAGACTTACACCTTGTTAGTGTCTTCTATGCGGTAGCATAACGCTACAGCCAATCAGATGCTTGAGATTTGAGACTGATCTCCAGATTTAGTTTTATGATCTTGGGCACAGACCATTATGAACATTACGTGATCTTTAGCTCGGTCGGGTATATTATATACATAATAAAATAAAAAAATTTAGAAATAGATAACTGAAGAAGGTCTTTGATTGAAAATTGTTACTGCGAACTCCGGACTGACGGAGGATAACATAAAAATTTTTAAACCTTTATTCCATATATATAAATTAGAGTGTGGATACTGATCCAACAGACGGCAGTATTGTGCCATCATATCTAAATCTACACTGTGCGTATGCATATCAGCCATATAAAAGGTAATAGGTTAAAACGATACTACAATTTTACTGTTATTGTGTTATTGACGCTTAACATGAACTCACGTACATGTCAATGAAGATACAGAGATGTTCCATCATGGTTTTGGAGGCCTAATTTAATTTTTATGTAATTCAAGTCTGCAAGTGTTGAGATACTAAAAAGCAGTCACTGTATACCGCGTTAAAGTTGCTAACATTCTGAACAATATATACAGAATGGTGCAAATATAATAAAGGATTGGCTTATATCATGTATGTTGCACTAACGACATGTTAAACTTGAATTTCTAAAAGCTATTGAAAAACAGTATAAAAAATCGACAACAATTAATGATTATTAAAAAAAGAATGTTCTGTGACAAACCAAACGTTAACGTAGATTTCAATAAAGTTTCGTAAGTATTTATTTTTAAATATCCACAGAGGTGTTTATTTAAACCACGTGAAACAATACCACAGTGAGAGTTCCGGTTACAAGAGGGTCCAGAATACATACGTCGAAAAATCAAAATAAATGCATCTTTAGGATTTTGTAATATTTTGAATACACTTTTCTACTGAAGGTTGAACAGTTACTTTTGCTTGTATCTGGCTTGCAAGATGGGAGTGAAAAAATCCTGCAGCAATTAAAAACGGCGGAGCTTAACAATGAAAAGAGACTCGCAGCATATGACACTAAACTAAAAGAACTGGAAACAGGTAAGTTTCATCCGCCTCTAACTTGGTTAAAAACAAAAGGGCTAGTTGCAAATAACAAACACAGAAATAAAAACTTGCCTATTTTAATTTGAAGAGGTGGTGATTAGATTTTCCACTTATCCACGGCATTTACTTGTTTGACAGGTTTATTGTGCTTAAACATATTGTGAGTGATAATTCTGAATTGTAAAAATCGTGCCTTTGCCGCCAAACTTCTTTTCTGGTATGTTAACTGATGTGGCTTGTCATATTATGAATGCTATTGGTTATGCTAACAGAAAATACTAATCATTTACTGTTGATTTCTAGAGCTGGGGAAGACACAAGATGAAGTCAACGTATTATTATCAGAAAAGAAAGAAAGAGATAAACATGACAAAGAGCAAGACCGTAAAATAGAAGAGCTCCGTGCTCAAATTGACTTTTTACAAAGCCAGATGGCAAAAGGTGCAGACAGTGCATGCGGGTATACAGGAACAAATAGGCAGCAAAGAAATAAACCAGAAACGGAAAGTAAACGTCATTTGCACAGTGTAGTTAGTCAAGTTCAACCACATCCTCAGGGACCTAATATGAAACCTAGTATTCCCATACAGCCAAAACAAGAGAAGCAGTCTACTTCATCTGGAAGGTAAAAACATTATACTTTTTATGTTTTGTTTTTATCATTTGTAAATAAATAAAATATTTTTATATTTAATTTATCATATATTTCCCATCTGAATACAACGTACGAGAATAGAGTCAAAACGGCTTTTCGAAATTTCAAACAGGAGAGAGTGCAGTTTTTTATGTAAAATTGGAGTATTTTCTTATTGCTTGCTTACTTCACTGATTAGTGTCTCATTGACTGTTTCGGGATGTTTAAACATTTGACTCTCGGAACTTTTTGTTTCAACATTTTTAACAAAATTAAGTAACCAATTAAATATATCAAATGATTTAGTAAACACTGAAAAAGATCTGTAAACATTAGAATAGATGAAAAGGGAACTTTGAAGCCGACGAACACGACAAATATGAAAATACTGCAGGCTCGGTTTGATTGAGCCTGTTCATGGACATTATGGAAATGCATATAACTGCCCACGCCGCGTAGCCCCGGGCTGAGCGCAACTCAATATTTACACCAATAAACAGTACAATTTTGATCCATCCCAAACGATGGAATGCATGTTGCGGTGAAGATGGAACCTTCAATGCAGTATTTTCAGATTAATACCATTCCATGTTAAGCGGCGTATGGTCCCCAGAAAAAAATGGGTTAGTCCTAAACGAGGAAACAATGGGCGGAACTTAACAGAAAATAATTTTGACGGGAGATCTGAGAATATAAATCCTGCATATCACAGACAACGCCAAAGGCAAAAAGATATATCCTGGGGGCATTGCACAAAATCCGAATCTGTATAGGTTGGGATATTGAAACCACCCATCTATAAACTGGGCGAAACATTTAAACAAAGGCAATTTTAGAAGTACTATTGACATAGTTCATAAGTATCGTGCTCAACGACCTTCAAAGGACGTAACTGATCACAGCATTGATTTGATGTATGGGGAGACTTTTTACAGCCGCCACACGGAACAAACAACGCTACTGTGATATTGAAATAGATGAAAAGGGATCTTTAAAGCCGACGAACAAGACAAATATGAAAATATTGCAGGCTCGGTTTCATTGAGCCTGTTCATGGGCAATTGTAATTGTTTTGACATTTTTTACTTCAGTGTTACGGAATCTCCTCCATCCGTCGATTTAGTGAAGAAAACTTCGACCTCGAATGGTAACGTATTTCGACATAGACAATATTCGTAAAATTATATAATATATAAACGAGTGATATCGTCATGTTATATTTACAAAATTAAAAAAAGCCAAACGAAAGTGTATTGATTTTCTAATGACCGTTTAAATGTGGTAAACCATCAGGTTCTCTTTTTCTTTAGTCGTTTGTTAATATTGCGCCAATAGCATAAATTTGATATAAGGATTTCGGTTAAATGTTACATGATTCTATTAACCTAATTAGTATTTATTGATAATTTCAAAGAGACATGTAGTCATAGAAACAATATTATGCTTCTCAGTTAATCCATGGAAGATTTAGGAAACATGTGTAGCTGTAGATACAGATAGTTTGTTATAACAACAGAAAATGTAATTTTAAAAAAAGTTGGAGACCAAAAAAATAAAAAAATAAAGACACTCATTTTGATTTTCGCGCTTGAAACTCATTGACATTACCAATACAGTTTGCAAGTGCCGTTTAATCTGTGCCCAAGGTTATAAAACTGAGCATGGAAACCAGTCTCAAATCTCAAGCATCTGATTGGCTGAAATGGCGACCAGTCGCCATTTCAGCCAATCAGATGCTTGAGATTTGAGACTGGTTTCCAATCTCAGCTTTATAACCTCCAGTCCTGACCACCGTTTCTACTAGCCTACTGTGATAGTTAAATATATCAATTTATAAATTTAATTTACATATTACTGTCTTATACTTAAATCAAGCAGAGACCAAAAAAATGCAAGTAGTAACTGAAGAGACGAAGGAGTATTATGGCTCACAATCTGTGTGGATCGTTGAGGCGGAGGCAGAGATGCAATCAGGTATAACTTCTTGATTAGTGTTCCGGGAGATCATGCTTATTATGGTTGGCCCGCCCTTTAATCCCCCGAACCCCAACCAGATGTCGTCTGATACAAGTTTTCGATAAAACAGTTAATTAACTATTAAATACATACAGTCATCTAATCTGTTTTCTTCTGAAATTTAAGTTCGAATCTGTTTTGGTAGCCGCCGGAAATATACCTTTTAAATACATTTGTTATTTCATATCATACCAGTACATAGCTCGGTTATAGTGAAAACGCTGGTCGTCAGTTTTCTGTACGATAACCATAGATCATTAAATTATCAGACCTAAATGAACGGGCAATATATCAAATAAAACTGAATGGACAAATTCTCTGCTTTGCAAGAGTGTAGTCACATAGTTTGACAACCTTTGCGACTATCCTAACGTATATATGTATTAACGAAGAAATATCTTCATACTTTATTTATTATTTATTTTAAGCTTCCAAGACCCCTGTTAGATATATCGAGGGAACACAGACAATTCTATTGATAGACACATCAGCCAGTATGGCGGAAAATGGCGCTTGGGATCAAGCTTCTACCTTTGTCAATGACTACCTCAATGGTAAACTAATTGTTTTGTTTTAATTTTTATGATTCTTCAGAAAAATGATTTTTGCTTCGCCTTGAAATGAGGTCAAAAATTCAGCAGACGGCATTGAGTGTACAAAATAATTACAAGAAAACAAGGTTGTATTAGTAAGGGGACCCGGGTGTGTTTAGGGGCTGGTTAAGCTCTTAGATTAGTGGTTTACATAACTGTGTATGTTCTACATTGTACCTTATGCAGCAGTAATAAATGTGGTACAATGTACACACATTTTATGTTATTTTACATACTACCCCTCCATTACACATTTATCATTTATGAACTACATGTATATACGTCATATTCATTTCGAAATTAATATTGCAATAGCATAAAGAGTGAAACACCTCAGTTGATGTATTCTGTTTTAAGAACATACTTAACATCAAAGTCACGCAAGTTGTCTTTCATATTGCTCTTCACCCATTTTCTTGCATTTATTAAGACCATCATGTTTCTTGTATTAGGGTTGATCCAAATTGAGACCAGATACAGGACTGGCTGGGAGTATGTGTCCATAGTAACATATGGCTCACAGACGCGATGTCAACAGCGATTTACAAGAGATTACAATCTCCTAAAAGATGTCTTTGGTGAATAGTCCTTCTGTTATAGTTGTTGTTTATTTATTTCATCAAATAATTATCGACTGAATTGCTAGCAAATGGTTATCAACTTAATTGCCAACGAATGGTTATCGACTTAATTGCCAACAAATGGTTATCGACTTAATTGCCAACAAATGGTTATCGACTTAATTGCCAACAAATGGTTATCGACTTAATTACTAACAAATGGTTATCGACTGATTTGTCAACAAATGGTTATCGACTGATTTACCAACGAGTAATGATTTACAATTTACTTACTTAATTATTTTAAAAAATTACTTATTTTCTTTATAAAACCAATCGATCTTGCGATAAACAAAAACTCATTTAACTAGAGTTTTTTTCCTTGAAATATTCTTTATTTGAGATATTATCTTACAGCATCGTTGAAGCTCGGAGGACCAAGTCCATTATATGGCGGACTTCTAATGGCAGCAGCAGTTGCTAATACCTCCGAAAGTGAGTAAAACTTATTTATAAAATAATATTGTGCTTGAAATAAAGTGATTTCTATAGCTGATTATGGATAAGTACACAGTCACGTGATATTCTGGTAATATAAGCACTTGATAACAATGATCTTATTGATGAATATTGTATGTCGTCTGTATAAAGGCTATAAATGTGCCAATGCCATTTAATGCTTAATAAACTTTATGTTATGTTATGTATATCTGGGAGATTTGAATGGTTTCAAGCAAGTAATCACAGACAGAACGTGACAATATCAAATTTGTACAATTGTTTGCTGATATTTTAGTAATTATTGTCTGTCACGTTACTGTTAGTTATTGTTAACCTACAATACATGTTAAACACTTAATGAACATATCAAGAAGATAAGATTTGTGCTGAGTTTCTATAACGCATAAATAATGAAATTTGTGAACATGTTGGCAAGGTGTTCAGGCTGTACCAGTGGTCTGGTACTTATTTTATAAAGCAAGTACGAAGAAACCCAACTGATCGCTAGATCAGTTTAAATAAGATATCATAGTCTTTGGTTTCACTAAAAACCTGATCGTGTATTAGCTATAAGAAAAACGAAAATTGTCAAATATTGCGTTATATCTTTTTGTTACTGTGAAAGATTTGCATCCCCATACAATTGCTTGTAACCATATCCCAAGGTTATAAAACTGTAAATTAAAGCCAGTCTCAAGCAGCTAATTGGCTGAAATGGCGACTGGTTTCCAATTTTAGTTTTACAATATTCAGCACATATCTCTATGTTTTTAGAGAGTAAACTGAGAATGCCAAACGAACTGGTGATTGACCAGAAAATAATCCTAATCACGGACGGGTATCCTACTGAGCTTAGACTTTGTCGTGGACCCGACATACCAGACCCAGCTCAAATAGATGAGGTACATTTGCGCTACATCTATCACAAACCTCAATCGTTTCTCAAAGTTTATGTATAATATTATACTTGCTCCTGATTATTGTCTTTTTAGAATTTTCTTTGAAAAATGAAAGTAACACAGCCATATTTATCAACAACTTTATTAACATAAACAATTACATTTTAAATCAAACCAGCATCAAACTTACTTCAATATTGATTGAAAATACTTAAGATCATGCCGAAAATGGTCAAAACTAGTTCAAAATATCTTATTACAATTAACGCTTTATTTTACATTAGATTATCATCACACTTGCTCATATTATTATCTCGAAATTTAAACGGCGTGGCTCGTTTTTGATCAAAACCAAGGTTTATAAACGGTAACAACGTCATATCACCACCATACTCATTAGAATGTTTGTCTTCATCATATCTCGAAGACCTCCTCGATAATAAGACCACTGTTTTAATGTCCCTTTTAACAGTTTGCACTAATTTAAACGCTTTAATTAATATCACCCCATTGAAGACGTACGAAGATCACTTGTGTCCAGTCCCAGAAGTGGTCTTAAGGGGTTTCACTATACCGTATACTGCGGATTGCGACGACAACAATTCTTTAAAAAAAACCCAGCCGATTAACTCGTATTCATCATGACGCTCCAGTACATGTAGAAAAATATCAGTTAAAAAAAACACGTAGTTATAATAGAATTTATCTTTATTTCATGCACATGAACATATCGTTATAGTGATTTTTTTCAGACTACTGGGGTATTGCTGAGTGCTGTTGAACATCTCCATGATTCAGATATTGACGTTTTCTGTGTTCCGGTTGGAGTCTCTAACTTGGTAAATACTTAACGTAACTAACGTAACAATGAGTTTTTTGACTCTGCTGCTTTTATGTTCGTGAAGTTGGCCGCCTAGCAGCAAAGCAGCGTGAAGTTGGCCGCCAAGCAGCCAAGCAGCGTGAAGTTGGCCGCCAAGCAGCCAAGCAGCCAGGCAGCGTGAAGTTGGCCGCCCAACAGCCTAGCAGATACTTTGGCTGCTGTGAAACTTTGGCTGCTGAGCTGCTGTGGCGGCTGGAAAAAAGTTGGCTGCTGGGCTGCTGTGGCGGCTGGGATACTTTGGCTGCTGGGAAAAGTTGGCTGCTGGGCTGTTGTGGCTGCTAAGCTGCTGTGACGGCTGGGAAAAGTTGGCTGCTGGGCTGTTGTGGCGGCTGGGATACTTTGGCTGCTGGGAAAAGTTGGCTGCTGGAATAGTTTGGATGCTGCGCTGCTGTGGCGGCTAGAAAAAGTTGGCTGCTGGGCTGCAGCGGCGGCTGGGATACTTTGGCTGCTGGGAAAAGTTGGCTGCTGGAATACTTTGGCTGCTGAGCTGCTGTGGCGGCTGGGAAAAGTTGACTGCTGGGCTGCTGTGGCGGCTGGGAAAAGTTGGCTGCTGGAATACTTTGGCTGCTGAGCTGCTGTGGCGGCTGGGAAAAGTTGGCTGCTGAGCTGTTGTGGCGGCTGTGATACTTTGGCTGCTGGGAAAAGTTGGCTGCTGGAATACTTTGGCTGCTGAGTTGCTGTGACGGCTGGGAAAAGTTGGCTGCTGGGCTGCTGTGGCGGCTGAGATACTTTGGCTGCTGGGAAAAGTTGGCTGCTGGAATAGTTTGGCTGCTGCGCTGCTGTCGCGGCTGAGAAAAGTTGGCTGCTGGGCTGCTGTGGCGGCTGGGATACCTTGGCTGCTGGGAAAAGTTGGCTGATGGAATAGTTTGGCTGCTGCGCTGCTGTGGCGGCTAGGAAAAGTTGGCTGCTGGGCTGCTGTGGCGGCTGGGATACTTTGGCTGCTGGGAAAAGTTGGCTGCTGGAATACTTTGGCTGCTGAGCTGCTGTGACGGCTGGGAAAAGTTGGCTGCTGGGCTGTTGTGGCGTTTAGGATACTTTGGCTGCTGGGAAAAGTTGGCTGCTGGAATACTTTGGCTGCTGAGCTGCTGTGGCGGCTGAGAAAAGTTGACTGCTGGGCTGCTGCGGCGGCTGGGATACTTTGGCTGCTGGGAAAAGCTGGCTGCCGGAATAGTTTGGCTGCTGAGCTGTTGTGGCGGCTGGGAAAAGTTGGCTGCAGGGCTGCTGTGGCGGCTGGGATACTTTGGCTGCTGGGAAAAGTTGGCGACTGGGAAAAGTTGGCTGCTGGGCTGCTGTGGCGGCTTGGATACTTTGGCTGCTGGGAAAAGTTGACTGCTGGAATACTTTGGCTGCTGAGCTGCTGTGGCGGCTGGGAAAAGTTGGCTGCTGGGCTGCTGTGGCGGCTGGGAAAGGTTTGCTGCTGGAATACTTTGGCTGCTGAGCTGCTGTGGCGGCTGGGAAAAGTTGGCTGCTGAGCTGTTGTGGCGGCTGTGATACTTTGGCTGCTGGGAAAAGTTGGCTGCTGGAATACTTTGGCTGCTGAGCTGCTGTGACGGCTGGGAAAAGTTGGCTGCTGGGCTGTTGTGGCGGCTGGGATGCTTTGGCTGCTGGGAAAAGTTGGCTGCTGGAATAGTTTGGCTGCTGCGCTGCTGTCGCGGCTGAGAAAAGTTGGCTGCTGGGCTGCTGTGGCGGCTGGGATACCTTGGCTGCTGGGAAAAGTTTGCTGCTGGGCTGTTGTGGCGGCTGGGATACTTTGGCTGCTGGGAAAAGTTGGCTGCTGGAATACTTTGGCTGCTGCGCTGCTGTGGCGGCTGGGATAATTTAGCGGCTGGGCTGCTGTCGCTTAATTGAAGTTAAATAATGCTTTTAAAAATTTCTCACGTCAGACTTCGATTGGGTAGCCTAGAGTCCTAGCAGTCAAGCACCCTAGCAGCCGGAAAGCGAGAAGTTTAAGACCTAACGTAGGTAATGTTATACCGTTATTTTATATTATCATATCATTAAATTAACGCATTTCTTTCGATATTTCATGTTCTCGTACATATTTTAGAAAATTAAGTTAATTGAAATTAAAAAAAATATGAAATACACGTTCAAGAAAAAAAAACAACAAGAAATTTGCTGATATGCTATTAAACTAATTATTACGTCAGTTTCATTCAGAAGGAAGACTTTGATTCGGCAGCCTTACAGCGGAGTAGACTGGCAGCCTAGCAGCCTAGCTGTTTGGCAGCGAAAAGTTTAAAACTTCACGTTCAACTCTACCATCCTAGAAGCAGATGGTTCAGACTTAAAATCATCATGCCATCATTCAAAAAAATGTACTTTACCGGTATTTCATGCTCTTTTATTTTTCAGAAATAAAATGCGAGATTTGAAAAAAAAAGTACAAGCCATGTTGACATTCGCGATACAAACAAAAGAACATGATAGTAAAATGAGCGAAAGCAATTTACGGACTATAGCGAACGCATATGATATGTGTCTGTGTGAAGTTGGAAGAGCAAAAGATCAGTTCCAGGAGAATGTAGAAAAAATAATGGATGTATTTGATTTGTCGATGTCAGATTAGAACTATTTGAAAAAGAAAAATGTTATAATATAATCGAAAAACACCTAAAAGTGAAAGAAAAATATTAAATCAACGATATTTGACTTTAACTCGATTTCATAAAAATGCATATATTTCACAACTACGAGAAGACAAAAGCGTCAATACAAGTTAGAACAGTAAAGAAAAATAGTTTAACCTTAAAAGTCCCTTAAATTCTATTTGCAATCAAACACAAAAAAGAATCATCGCAAAACAAATACAGTTTAAATACCCAAATGATTAAGAAGATACTGACAACAATATGTAAGGTCCTTTTATTTCTCATAAACAAATTTCTTTTCTTTTTAAATTCTTTTCTCGCATTATAACAACTTTGGTCAAACCATATTGCCTGTATATTTACTTGTTTGTTATTGTGAGTATATGTATTATTGGAGTTGTAAATTTTTGTACAACCAAAGACTTTCATCCCGTTTTCATTGATGAGGTTAGTAAATAATGTCACCGTATTATTTATGTTTTGATAGCTAACCGTATTGACGAAGGCGTCCAGCTTAATACTTTTGTATAATAACCCCGCCCTAAACGAATTTATGCGCGAGTCATCCCATTTAATTCATTGCTCGGAACGGTCAGGTTTAAAACACGGCCCGGCCGTAAAATAAAGTACGGCCCAAAAAGGAAAACACGGCCCTACCCCTTAACTTTTTTATTTCTTAAGAAATCTTCAAAATTCTTTTTGCATATGAAAGGGGACCCTCCTGGCTATATTAGAAACATTTTCTTTTGAAATTATTAAAATAAGAAATTAATAAATTTTTGTCTCAAAGATGGGCCGTCTTTAGATTCAAATTTCGTCAAAAACGGAAAACACGGCCCAACCCCTTAACTTTTTTATTTCTTAAGATATCTTCAAAATTCTGTTTGCATATTAAAGAAAACACACATGGCTATATAAGAAATATTTTCTTATGAATATATGCCAATTAGAAATTATTTAGTTATTGTCTCAAAGATCGGCCGTCGTTAGAAATAAATTTAGACGCAAACGGAAAGCACGGCCCTACCCCTAAATTTTGTTATTTTACAATATATCTTCAAAGTTCTTTTTGCATAATAAAGCGGACGGTACAACATATACGAGAAACAATTTATATTGAAAATATTTTAATTAGCATTTAATTTAATAAAATTTAAATTAACAATAATGCAAGACATATCGCCAATACATTTTGTTCAAACATAATATATATTAATACAATAACAAATAAGATGCAAACTAAAACAGTTTCAAACTACGAACAAAACCATCTTTAAACAATACCCTGTTAAACGGTAACCACTTTTTATATTTTTTTATTATTTCAATGTTGATTTTAATTATTGCGTAGTCAGATCGCGCATTTGATTAAATCATCGCCTTTTCAATGCGCGCTACCATTTAATGTTCACACCTAAGCGACGAATGTTTGTTACAGGTGATAATCGTTTATCTAATTTAAGAATATTGCAATATAACAAACAACAAAAGTTATTTTAAAAAATATACACATAAAACTATCACTTAAAACAAACACGTTAAATTATATCACACGGGTCCATATCACACGCATTCATAGAACGCAAACATCACGTAATTGAACTAAGGTGACAGCCGATGTTTTTATTCAATTCTTTACTTTTCAAAAAAGCAATACTTAAATACATGTAATATATAAAAGCACATATAATAGATTTCCGACTAAATTTTTATCTAACGACGGCCCGTCTTTGAGACATAAATTTTTTATTTTATCATCGAAATATTTTCAAAAGAAAACGCTACTAATATAACCATGAGTTTTCCCTTTCAGATGAAAACATAATTTTTAAGATATATTATGAAATAATGAAATAAATTGGTAGGGCCGTACTTTCCGTTTCTGACTAAATTTGAATCTAAATACGGTCCATTTTGAAACAAAAATTTATTAACTTCTTTTTGAAATATTTTCAAAAGAAAATGTTTCTTATATAGCCAAGAGGGTCCCCTTTTTTATGCAAAAAGAATTTTGAAGATATGTTACGAATTAAAAAAGTTAAGAGGTAGGGCCGTGTTTTCCGTTTCTGACTAAATTTGAATCTAAAGACGGCCCATCTTTGAGACAAATATTTATTAACTTCTTATTGAAATATTTTCAAAAGAAAATGTTTCTAATCTAGCCAAGAGGGTCGCCTTTCATATGCAAAAAGAATTTTGAAGATATCTTACGAAATAAAAAAGTTAAGGGGTAGGGCCGTGTATTCCTTTTTGGGCCGTACTTTATTTTACGGCCGGGCCGTGTTTTAAACTCGTCCGCTCGGAACTACTTTCGGCATCACGTGGCCTTGTAGGCGTTGGTTTTCTTCCAATAGGAATGGTTAATGCGGAGTGATCTGAAAATTCATCCAGTTCTTCGACCTTGAAGTATGTCACAAAAAAAAGTCGTCGTAAGATAGTAACAAATAATCTACTGTGCTTGAGCCCTTACTGCTATGAAACGTTTATTCGCCTATGTGTCCGTCTGACAAAAGTCTTCCAAACAACTCGGAAATCTTACAGCAAAGAAACAAAGTGATGATCAATTGTTGTAAATTTGTAAATAAACTTGCCTTTCCAAACACGTCTTTCCTCTTCAAAGAGGGTAATAGTGTTTTGATAATGTTTGATGAATGCGTGTCTATAAATGTGTTGTTTTTTTTCAAAAATCAGCGTATATTCCGTCAATCTAAGCTATAAGCGCATATCAAATATTAGCGCATATTCAGCGGCATATATATTTACAAGCGCAGCGTATACGCTTATTTTTGTGATTCTACAGTATATAAGAATAAAGGATTCAAAAGACCCCTGGAAATAAATTCAGACTTACACTGAACGCGAAACAAATTTAAACAATGAGGAAGTAAGCGCATGATGAAACTTTTCCCAGCCGCCACAGCGGCCCAGCAGCCAACTTTTCCCAGCAGCCAAGGTATCCCAGCCGCCACAACAGCACAGCAGCCAACTTTTCCTAGCCGCCACAGCAGCGCAGCAGCCAAACTATTCCAGCAGCCAACTTTTCCCAGCAGCCAAAGTATCCCAGCCGCCACAGCAGCCCAGCAGCCAACTTTTCCTAGCTGCCACAGCAGCGCAGCAGCCAAACTATTCCAGCAGCCAACTTTTCACAGCAGCCAAAGTATCCGAGCCGCCAAATCAGCCCAACAGCCAACTTGTCCCAGCAGCAACAGCAGCTCAGCAGCCAAAGTATTCCAGCAGCCAACTTTTCCCAGCAGCCAAAGTATCCCAGCCGCCACAGCAGCCCAGCAGCCAACTTTTCCTAGTTGCCACAGCAGCGCAGCAGCCAAACTATTCCAGCAGCCAACTTTTCCAAGCAGCCAAAGTATCCCAGCCGCCACAGCAGCCCAGCAGCCAACTTTTCCTAGTTGCCACAGCAGCGCAGCAGCCAAACTATTCCACCAGCCAACTTTTCCAAGCAGCCAAAGTATCCCAGCCGCCACAGCAGCCCAGCAGCCAACTTTTCTCAGCTGCCACAGCAGCTCAGCAGCCAAAGTATTCCAGCAGCCACCTTTTCCTAGCCGCCAAAGCAGCGCAGCAGCCAAACTATTCCAGCAGCCAACTTTTCCCAGCAGCCAAAGTATCCCAGCCGCCACAGCAGCCCAGCAGCCAACTTTTCTCAGCCGCCACAGCAGCTCAGCAGCCAAAGTATTCCAGCAGCCAACTTTTCCCAGCCGCCACAGCAGCCCAGCAGCCAACTTTTCCTAGCTGCCACAGCAGCGGAGCATCCAAACTATTCCAGCAGCCAACTTTTCCCAGCAGCCAAAGTATCCCAGCCGCCACAGCAGCCCAGCAGCCAACTTTTCTCAGCCGCAACAGAAGATCAGCAGCCAAAGTATTCCAGCAGCAAGCTTTTCCCAGCAGCCAAAGTATCCCAGCCGCCACAGCAGCCCAGCAGCCATCTTTTCCCAGCCGCCACAGCAGCTCAGCAGCCAAAGAATTCCACCAGACAACTTTTCCCAGCAGCCAAAGTATCCCAGCCGCCACAACAGCCCTGCAGCCAACTTTTCCCAGCATCCACAGAAGCTCAGCAGCCAAAGTATTCCAGCAGCCAACTTTTCCCAGCAGCCAAAGTATCCCAGCCGCCACAGCAGCCCAGCAGCCAACTTTTCCCATCCGCCACAGCAGCTCAGCAGCGAAAGTATCTGCTAGGCTATTGGGCGGCCAGCTTCACGCTGCCAGGCTGCTTGGCGGCCAACTTCACGCTGCCAGGCTGCTAGGCTGCTTGGCGGCCAACTTCACGCTGCCAGGCTGCTAGGCTGCTTGGCGACCAACTTCACGCTGCCAGGCTGCTAGGCTGCTAGGCTGCCAACTTCACGAACATGCTGCTTTTGACGTGGATTATTCTTGTTTTGCTGCATCTTTCTTTTACCTTGAACTGTGTGAAATCTGCAATTTTTAAGCATTCATTTGGTAAAAATTAATTAAAAAGAAGAAAAAGATACGTCACCAAAAGGACAGATACAAAATTACCACCGACTAGTTTTTACTGCATTAGTTATTCGTGGTAAATAATTAACTGCATATCTCTTCATTGAGCTTTCATGTATTATCATTACTGCCTATGAAAAAGCTTATTCAAATCAAGTTCCTATTTTTTCAAATTTGTATTTTTCGACTGCTGTTTAAGTTCCCTCTTCATTTATTTCAATACCTTTACAAGTAAACATAACACATTTAGATCGATTGCGATGATAGTGATTATGGAACATTTCAGTGCGATATCCGATCCCTGCGGGCACGAGATCAAATAACGAGTGTGGTCTAAGCGACAGGATCTGAGAATATAAATATATTTAAATAATTTGTTCGTCCTTGTTTTTGGAAATAAGACAGAAGACAATCGAATCAATCTGAATCTGTTTTAGGACTTATTACAAACCTTGACTTCAAAAGAAATAGGCAGAAGGATCCTTCAGTTTGGTGATGGACATTACTTCTCAAGACGGCTTCTGTTAACTGTAGGTATCAAACCTCTATTTATTATTGTTTTCATTTTTTTTCGGACAACTTTGCATCATATCTTAAGCAGCTGTCAGTTACTGAAGTAAATCTCTACTATAGTCGTCGAATTGATGCCTACGCGAACCAAAATATTCCACTCATGAGGTCATACAAGTATTGTTCAGTGAAAACAGTAACGTTTGACATAAATTTATTGAAATGCATTACAATACAGGTTTTGTTCCAAGTATATTTAATAAAAAAAATGCTTCGCCGTATTATTAAACAATGATATAGTTTCGTGTTTTGCACACACATTAACGAAGAAAATCTGTTGTCAAATTCACAAAAATATTCATTTTGAAGACAAAACTGCAGCAGAGAATGAACTGGTTAATGGGTGTGGAATACGTTATTCCTGACGGTGATCCAGAGATTCAGGGTCGCGATGAGGTAACTAACTCATTTCTTGATACATGTGTCAGTTGTCCAATGTTTTATGCAGAAGATTATCAAAGTGCACATCTTTGTAAACTGCCGAGGGTTAATTGCTTTTGTTATTGTTATTTCAGTATAGTTCATCGTTTTAGGTTGCCACTTATATTATATCTCCCTTCTTTAGCCGCCAAAACGTGCTAGTTATTAAACAGTTAACGCGGCAAAATGTCAATTATCGAATCGACTATAGACCTTTTAATGTTTCCATGTGTGTTTCTTTCTGTAAAATTATTACAAAAGTCAAATCCAGTCAAGTAAATCATTTATTTTGCTACCTCTTCATGTCTTCGGTTTACCGTAATTATCAAACCTTTATTAAATAAATATTAAAATAATACATATAAGATGAGGTCCGTGTCTTCTGTTCTCTAAATATATATTATAAAATTATTTCATGACTTTTGCGATAGGACAATAACAAATTCTTAATGTATTTTACAGTATGCTTGGCCAATTAACAATTTTCACATCTAGCCGACTGCCAAAATTGATTGTAGAAACAAACAGCGTCAAATTATTTTAATTTGTATGCAAATTTTAATCAAAATACTTTAACCAGTTGCGCACAGTTTAATTAATATTAAAATTCGAAAAAATATAGCATCTGTGTTTTGATAGGTACACCTCCAGGATATTGTAAGCGAAGTTAGGGTTAAATTAGTCCATCAGAGACATAGGGATGATAGAAACCCTTTTACAGAGAACCCCAGAAACAAACGATTGTTAGCTCTGGGATCTCGAGTTCGGAGAGGACCAGACTGGGATACTGATGACCTTGACGGAAACGGACCGGGTACAGTTGTTGGGCAGCACCTTTATCGTAAGAAAATTTAGCTCAACACATTATCGTAGTATTTTAAGCTCGACTATTCGAATAATAGGGATGCTATCATACTCACCTCGGCGACGGCATCAGTTAAACATAAAACTTTGAACTGCTTGATATATCAACATAAAACTTTAATTGTTTATTAACTATCACAATCCACATCATTAGCAACAAGGCCCACAGCGCTGTTACCATTTTTTGTTTCTAGTTATGTTCATTGTTCACTTAGATTTTGCATTAAAGGTTTTATGTATATTAGGTTCACAATTTTAAAACTACATCAGATATTGTCTTTAAAATGGATGCTATGAGTACTCCCTTTTTAACTACCGGTATATTGTATTTAACTGTGCGAACTATATGTGTTGTTCATAACGTATAATATGTAAAGTGCTATAGTAGCTATGTGTGAAAATAAAGAAAGCGATTTAAATGACTCGACTTGTTCTTTTTCTCATTAGTGATCTTATTATTTACCAATTAGTTGATATGTTGTGGGTTGACTGGGACATTACTGAGAAGTTACAACTTTATCATTACGGAGATGCGGGTCGGTACGACGTGTTACCAGTAGACGAACCCAGAATTCCCCTTCCCGGCCAACCGCTAGAAGTGGGATGTGTCGTTCAGACTGGTTTGTAATTTATAAGAATCTCAAGAATATAGTTCTATTGTACCAACTTTAAATTTTCCGATAAGGGAAAAACTATTATCTTTCTATTAATACAAGAACTGAACTCCATGGACATGCATATTTTGACACATGTGTATCAAATGCATTATTTTGAAATGCAAGTCTTCAGTAGGCTGATATCAAATAAGATATATAAAACCGAGCTTCCAAGAGTTTCGTAGGTTATGTTGGCAGTTTTGAGTTCATTGAAGAGTTGAAATTAGAAAATCCCTCGTTGAAACATCTCTTTTGCTTGGTCGTGACAACACAGCAATAACATTAGCCCTGGGTTTAAATAATCGTTACGTTTCTCTCGCCAGTACTAGCTCATCTCAATGAATATTTCTCTCTGAATTTAAACAGAACGGTTTGATCGAACACAGGTTAATTTTGAATAATATATCTTGCATTAATATGTATATTAAATTGCTGTCACTGAATGGTCAACTCCGCAAGTTTTGTTTTCCAATTTGCTACATGCTACCCAATTGTCTTGTTCATGTGCAAATATTTTATACATGTAGAAATAAAAGCCTGCAACGTTTCGTTGTTTCTTGCTGCTAATACAAAAATTCAATTATTTCGTTTCTATAGTTTGAGCGTGCGGAATGTTTGTCTTTTCGTTTTATATGCACAGTGTGACTTGATTTTGATCGAAATTTGTACATTTAACTGTTGCTCGTGATCGTAGCCGAGAAATATACAGTTGGAGCTTTGGATTTCCATAACTGTCCATGAACCAAGCCGCCATGACATGTTTTCTTATTTTCAAGCTTAGTGAATTTAAAGGTGCACTTTTAAATATATTAATATATCTCTGTCAATTTGGCAGACAATAAATAAATACTAATAAAAGAATACTTCTACATGTTAATGGATTGTAAACAACAGCAATGTACGTGCTTTTCCACACATTTCACGCACAATCAGAGAAATAATGAAAAATCTACGAAAAAATCTGTCGATTGCAAACTGCTATAGGACAGTTTAACTGGTTTGTTCACGCTCAGTTAAGTCCATGACAAAGTCTAGCGCCATTCTAACCCAAAAAGTAGTTTGTACATGTACTAGGATCAGTTAGAAACCCACGCTAATTTCTTGTAAGGAGAAGCAAGCAGAAACTTATTTTGGACGAACTGTCAGCATAGTGCGATGTTGTTTCGCTTGATCAAAAGTATTGTCCAACAATATTGACCTGGCACTTCATTAATTTTCGTAAAGGTCATTGAATAAACACGGGTATCAGCGAAAACACCGATATATTATTCAATTTACACCTCAGTGATGTGTGGAGTATTGGAATAGATGCCGGACTACCGATCGTAACATTTACGAAAATTAACGAATATGCGGTCAAATGCAAGAGTGCCAGGTCAATATTGTTGGACAATACATTCAATTATATATTCATACAGTTTTGCACTCGGGTGACGATATTCTATATTTGTTTATTTCTTATTTTTCCAGGCAAAGACTGGAAAGATGGTGATATTCCTCGGAATATGAAAGGCGTAATTCTAAACATTGCTAAAAATAAACAGGGGATAATGAAAGCAATGGTATGAAAATTTAAACACTTGTGATTTACCGGATATACAAGCTTTCTACTCACTTTACTTATTACCGCGATATACCTATTACCGCGAGTGCCTTGGTAAAAACAGTCTTTTATTTTGAAGTGGCTGTCATAACCTGTAAATTCGTCTGGCACTAGTGAAAACTAACAATATAAAACAATTAAAAAACACAATATAAAACAACATATGCAATACTCATTTGTTTTAGGTGCGCTGGGAAAATGGCAAGCGTGGTTTGTACTCCACCGGAGTTGATAGGGTATTTGAAATACAAATATGGTAAGGAAATAGTTTCAAATTTAAGTGTACTATGTAAAAATGTTGGTACTCGACCATAACACTTAAATCAGCAAGATCCTGATGGAGAAAAACAAATATAACTGCTCCTGAAGTTCTTTTTCTGGATACCACTATGAAACCAAGGAGGGAAGCAAAGAGATCAACTTTGTAGGGGTTACTCACCAAGGTTAAAGAATGATTTTGAATGTAGCCTCTTTTAGTATAGTTTATACAGATCATCTTATATACGGTGGAGAAACTGGCATTACCTTTTTAAAATAATTATTATCATAATTATTAGTTCAGCGTTGATAAACTTTATTTGAACTTAAAAAAAACGTTTTAACATTTATGACTTTTCCAGTTTACCAGCTCCAGAAGCAGGAACAAGATCTAATGTTTTGCGTTCAATTGAAAGTAGTCCTACGGTTACAGAACTGTCTTCTCCACAGCAAAAAGCAGGAACAAAAACTTTGGTTCCTTTAGCAGATCTAGCACACTTACCAAGTCCCATGAAACCGGACGTGCCACGACCTCCAACTCCCGTCAAATCAAAAAACAAGAATAAGAATGCATAACACATGACAACAAAAAGATGGTCACAGATGATAAACAAACCAGATAGCTTCTTTACTTATCACTAACCGTGATGTCAGCTAATTTTATAGCGAGAAGGCCCAAGATCATAAAACTAATATTGGAGACCAGTCGCTATTTCAGCCAATCATATGTTTGAGATTTAAGACTGGTCTCCAGATTAAGTTTTATGATCTTGGGCATAGAAGTCAAAACGACTGATCTGCTGGCAGATCAACATTCTATGACAACATGTTATTTATTGTTTATCTAAATGTTCTCGCTCTTCACACCTCTGCACTAGAAAAAAACAACAAAACACTTCAGGATATGTAAATTATTTGAGTCGTAACAGATGTTGGCAATGCGTTAGTAATTCACAGAAACATATGCTTGATTCTAAATAATGTTCATCGTAGTCGCCATTTGTTTGCAGTTTACGATTTTACAGCGTCGTTTACTTAAAATTTGCAAGTCAGTATAAAAGAAGAGTAATTTAAACATAATTGATATTGTTATGCCTTTTTATCGTTTATCATATACACATTTTGACTTGTCATTCGGGTGTCTACAGTGTAAATTTATAAGAAGTCGTTTTTACACTACACCGAAAACAACACAAACACCGATATTTATTGTTCTTTTTATAAGAGCAGAAATAAACACTAGAGAATTCAGAAACAAATGTTGAAATGACTATACAGAACTATATACAAAAGGATATAAGCATGCCAGACTTGTCTAAAATCCTTAGAATCCTAGAAACACAATCTAACTCATTTGATGACAGTGAGAGCTGTTATATATATTATTAATGCCTGGAAAGCCACCTATCGTTGGTAGACGAAATCACAGAGTAAATACCGTCGAAAATAATCAGTTCTGGGCCAGAAGAAAACCGTAATCATTTACGCATGTCCTGAATTGACACATTCAATACACACAGCCAAAAATCTAGAGAGTAAATTTCAGTAGGTTTTTACTATGATTATTTTTAAAAAGGTCTCTTCAAACAATAAAAATATGAACCTGAGGAATTAGGGTTAACGTTTTGGAACGATCAGTGGCAAATCAGGAACTGAAACCAGGTTTAAGTGTACATAATCCTCGAACAGTTTCTACTAGAAATAAAACAAATGCAAGTTATTTTAGTTAATTGACTAAAACCCATCCATCAACCTAACGATGCAAAAGTAAACATAATCAATGGACAAGTGGTTTCAAGATGGACTTTCATGAAATTAGGATTTTTCACAGCAAACATCTTTAGTTCTTCTATGACATATAATACCACCTTAAGTTTATCATTACAACCAAGTGACCTGTGTTTGAAGTTTCTGAATCAATTTATGCTCCGAAATAAACCTGATCCTTACTTTAAACAACGATAACCCAGATATCACATAATTCGCCATCCGATCCATCTCTAGCAAATGTCGAGTTTACCCATCTCAAAGCGGTTACCCATCCGATTCTCCTTTTCGTTAATTGTTTTGTGGCAGTCATATTAAAACTGATTATTTTAATACCATGCTCTCTTTTCCTCTTTACGTTTTGGCTGTGTGGGGAGGCTGTGTCTGCTGGATGTGGTCATTCCTGATATGCATATTTCACTTTATTGTTAACAAATTCTTCCGAATGATATATCAATGGTGTGTAGGATGTAATGGAAGTAATAATAACCAGTAGATTGCATTACATGATAAATAATGTTATCAGCATTTTATTTTTCTTTCAAAGAAGAATTTAAACCAATTTTATGCAGACCCAAATGTAAAAAAAAACAACAAGTCTTACATTTGGTTAAAGTTGATTTTTGAGCGGTTAGGGTCTTGTTTTACGCTAATTTGCGTAAAAAATGCAACATCTATTACCCTGTACGCTTCATTATGGATATTTAAGCTCAAACTCTAATACATTTTGGATTATTAAGATGCCTTAGTAACAATTACTGACAACAAGTTTATTCAGACATTGATTACGTTTGTTATTTTTCATACGAAAGGCATTTAAAAAGTGAAATATGCATAACATGAATCGCCACACTCAGGAAACACATTCTTCCCACACAGCGAAATGTTGAGAGGAAAAGAGAGCATGTTTTTATAATAATATCAGTTTCAAACAAGACACCACAAACAATTAACGAAAAAGAGATCCCTTGGGATTACCTCTTAGGTCAGTTGCAAAACTATCATCATAACAAAATATTTTTTTTTATAAAACTTAAAAATGAGTTTACTTGAACAGTAGAATGATTCAGGCCACCTTTTCAAATCACTAAAGCATAAATAACAATCGTATCGCTTTCTGCTATACCGTTTGGTTTTCCACTTAATAACTGGATAAAATGTAGGTTTAACTTCCTGTTTTGATTAGTGATATCACAATGCATGTATTTTAAAATCACCTGACACCAAATATCCAGTGGACTAGTTTACTTCCGGTTTAAAAGCCTAAGTTTAATCTTGTTGTGTTTTCCCACTGGAAGTATCCAACATCATTTAAGAGGTAAGCAAACTAAATAATACATAAATTAATTAATAATAATTAACTTTTATAGTTCATAAGTAAGAAATTAAATAATCTTCCAAAATATATACGTAAAAATGATACGTATTTTATGTTTAATTTATGTTATAATGATCAGTCATGTTTTATTTCTTTTTTTTTCAGAATACTAAGCAGGTGAGGACGTCAGAGATTTGGCATCGTGAGATTTTAGTTATGACTATAAACATGGAGAAAAGGGTAATTTTTTTTATAAATTTTATTAAATAGTTAAATATTGCTTAAGTAACTTTTCGTTTTTTTTCTACATGCACTTGATTTTAAATAATTGCTCTAGATTTAGTTTTTATATTGATATAAATTTTTCCTATATTTGACACGATGCGAAATTCGAACGTATTTGTGAGCAGAAAACCTTATAAGCTACTGTGACACAGTCTATTGTCCTGTCCCAGAATTTAATGACCGCACGTGTCTTCAGGGACACGGACATTAAGAGTTAAAGATTCGAAATCTCATCACGCCTTTCCAATAATTCGGTGATTTTTTCGGTTACCTCCCCTATTCAGTCACGTGACTACTATACAGGAAAAAGTATTGCTGGCTGTATTAATGTAATAGGGAACATGTACCTACAACTTTCGTTTTTCATCATGAAATTTCTTTTTAAAAATATATTTTCTCGTTTATCGTTGAATTAGTAATAACACATCAGCGTAATGATTTTTTTATCATGAATAGTTTATAAAACAACAAATCTAATTTGACTAAAAGTGTAAAGTCATTATTCCTCGCGCCAAGGTGTGCTTTAAACGACTTAAACTAACAGCCTGTGTTCTATCCACGGATAAATTGAGTGTCGTTTCCGGCTTAGCGTGTCTTATCATCTACTGACATGCCGGCTGCGATTGATTTTGAAAGCGGCATGTCATAAAAATGCCAAATTGTCGCGCACAAGGGGTCCCCTGTCAATTACTAAGAAGAAGATATCACTGACCAATAGAGATCGGTTTACGTTTTTATGTACCTCCACCTCCCAATTAATAAGTATATCGAAATCCTTAATTACTGAATCGGGTAGCAAAAGTATTTGATATAGCAGTTATATGAATTATTAATCCTTAATACGACAAGTAGAACCATAAGACATCAATTAGAAACTCATCTTAGCAGAACATTTTATAAAAAATTCAATCAAGCAATTGAGCGTTTACGCCAAAATGACAGAATTTCAAACCTTAGCAGTCTTAATGTTAATATAAATGTTCTCATCATTATTTGAAGCAGGCATCTCCATCTTTATTAGAAGCCAGGATCAGAATCCTTGAATTTTATTCTATGAATGATACTCTTACGTAAACGAACAATCAGATAACCTTATTGATCCTTCTTAATTTCAAGACAGAATCAATCGTACCGTATTTTTGCTTGTGAAGTATACGTGACTTTTTCAAAAATTCAAAATTATTTGTTCGTTGAACATTAACGGTACGATGAATTCAAGTAATAGATGAGTACAAGTATAACGTACAGATACTGTAACCGAATGTTGACATGTCACAATTTCCGGAGTATAGTACATAACCAGTCTTAGCAATTTGCGAATTTCATACCAGTTAAATATTATTTTAAGTATAAAATACATAAAGATGAAAATCCTGTATGAAATTCGTAACATTAATACTCACGTTTATCCGAATCGCGTTTCATACTGCCCACTATCAACAAGAAGGGTGGGTACATGTTCTTACAATATTAAAAATGCAAATATCTAACAAATAGTGAAAATAAAAATGTCTGACTAGAATAACAGACCAGTAACTTATTTTCGGCCGGCGGCGACGATTACACACCTGAAATTTAATAGATTATGTTAGGCCTTATGTGCTTAAGCCATAGTCCGATAGTTCAGCTTTCCTGTGAAACCGCGTTTTGGGTTGATATCTGGTCACGGGAAGTAACTCGTACAGGACTGCGAAACTGTTTATTGGAAAGGCGTATAGGAAAATCACTGCCAGCCAACATTTTGTAAAAAGATATGGAAGAGTTTTGTTTACTTATTTCGCACTTTATTGAAATTATATTATCAAGAACCCTATCAGAAACTCGACATCCTCATTCAGACATAATTGATCATTGTAATACTTTTTTTTTCAACAGGTCTTAGTGCTCATTTGCGGTTTTTTATACTCGTAAAAATTAGAAAGTCACATACTTATGGTGGCTGATTTATGCCATTTCGTTTTTTCGTTATTTCGCCGCGAAATAACGCCAAGCGAAAATACGAAATAACGAAAAAACGCCACGCGAAACAACGAAATAACGCCAGGCGAAATAACGAAATAACGCCGAGCGAAAAGACGCCGAGCGAAATAACGAAAAGACGCCAAGCGAAATAACGAAAGAACGCCAGGCGAAACTAGAAAAAACGCTATTTTGTGCAGTTAAATTGGCGACTTTTCGTTATTTCGCGCAAAAATAGCGTTTTTTTCGTTATTTCGCATGGCGTTCTTTCGTTATTTCGTCTTTTCGCGTGGCGTTTTTTCGTTATTTCGTCTTTTCGCGTGGCGTTTTTTCGTTATTTCGTCTTTTCGCTTGGCTTTATTTCGCGGCGAAATAACGAAAAAACGAAATGGCATAAATCAGCCACCATACATACTTATAGTTAACATAAAATGATGTTGAAAGATAATTGGAAACTAATAAAACAGTAAAGTTACTCGTACATGTATGCACAACTTTATATTTGTGCAAACATGTTTATTTCTGACAATGTTGAGAACTCATGGCTAGTTTTGAAAGAAATATTTTGTCAGTTTTGATACTGTTGTTCCTGTTCAGAATTTTAAACTAAAACAAATAATTGGACTTTGGATACACTCAGGTGAATTAGATCATTTTTGTAATAGAGATTCGTTTTTGTTCAAGAAGCAGGCGCGTAGGAGCGATTTGTACATTGGGGCCGCAGAAGAGATGATTTAAGCTCCATAATAATATTATCACTGATATGTAGATATAGTTTCTTATTTTATAGAACAATTATATGTTGTAATTGGTTTATATAAAACGTTTAAAAGCATCGTATTCAATTACCGAAATACTGCAATCAACAATAAGATCACGGTGCGTAAATTAGACGTCTATTCTTTTAATAATACATAAATCTTTATATGCAAAAGTAATAATTCTACAAAGAACGGATAACAAAAGATGCACAGGTCATAGTGGTATATTCATATTTACTAAATACTCCTTCGGAAATGATGTTAATTTTATGTAATAAATATTATACAATTTTGAGCGCTTTCTTGAACTTTGCCGATTATGGTCTTCAAATACGACATTGTTTCGCGCTACTTATTTGATACAATTAACTGGGATTAGCCTCTTAAACAACCGTTGGTTGACACCCTGAGGCTATTCCGCGACACATCACCGTTTCCTTGACGTTGACACTTGATTGTGTATTAGCTAAGCCAAGGTAAAACGACGGTCATGATTTTACTGTTTAAAGCATTGCATAATCGCCCAAGAACCCTATTTTGAAGTCTTGGCCGCCGGGGCCGCAACTTGCCAAAATATTGGGGCCGCGGTCGCGGCTCCTGCGGCCCCTGCTCCTACGCGCCTGAGAAGGATAAAAACGGCAATGTCAAACACATTTGAAAAAAAAAGATAAACAACTGTTGTCAGAATAAAGAAAACCATAAGACTTAATAACAAAACTAAATGTTCTGCAGATGTCGTTTAGGGACAATTGTTAGCGCGGTGCATCATAGAGCATATTTTAAACCATTTTTTTACACTGACCGTTCGAAGTCGTGTTTTCGTAACTTGTTTGTGATGTCTTTGATAAAAAAGTTATCATATTATAAACCCATAATCATTTTCCTCTCTGCCTTTTGACTGAGTGGAAAGGCTTTGTTTTCTGAATCTGTGCATATTTCACTATTTTATATAAAAAAACGAGTTAATAATTTCAATTGTTGTTGAAAGTCATTTTAATAAACTTTTACACATGTAGCCTCTAACTTACTAGAAATTTTCATTGACGTAAAATTAGTTCAGTCCATCTCTTTGCCCTATTACTTAACTCAATTTTACAAAGACAGAATGTCTTTTGGATAGCTTTATTCGAGAAATATAGACAGACAGACAGACAAGATTTATTTATTTCCAAAAGGCTTAGAAGCCCATGAGGACAATATGTACAAATAAATAGACAGCGAACAGTGCAAACAATAATACATATATGCACATACAATAGCATCAAAATAGTAATGGAGAAGGTTCGTACATTAATTTATATTAACAAGCATAACATAACATACAAACATTAGTTTTGAAAATTTTGAAAAGTGTTGAACCTAAACACATAATATATTCTTTAACAACACAATCATGAATATTTACAGATGAAGAAAAGAAACATTGTTGATAATAGTATAAAAACTTAATTAACATATATAATATCATTTCTTATACGGAAAGCTTTCTCTACGAATAAACCTAAATTTGTAATAATTGTTTTATTTTCGGAATTAATCAGTTCCAGGAATTTAAACATATTTGGACGATTCGTATATCTTGAAGATATGTATTTTTTACGTAGTTCACTATAAAGTGGGCATTCTATAATAAAGTGGTATTCGTCTTCTAACAAATTGCATCTTTGACAAGTTCTTTCATTTATCGGTGTTCTGACTGGTTTGGTCCAGCGACCTGATTCAATATGTAATCTGTGTGATGACACTCTAAGCTTACAAAGAGATTGACAAAACTTGTTAATAGTAAAATAATCTAAATATGGCTGGAATTTAAAGCATGCAATATTTTTGTAAAAGAGGGCTCTAGATGAATTCTCAATTCTACTATGCCAGTTTTGTATAAATTGATCTTTTAATCTTTGTTTGACCGTTAAAAGAAATAATTTATTATTACCTACATGTTGTTGCAACCAAGCATCATAAAATCCCAACGAAGAAAGTAAGTGTTTTACTAATGAACACCAATTAACTTTATTTGGTGCATTGACCATATCATATTTCATCAAATTGTAGACTAGTGATACGTATTTATTATTCGGCATAGTAAGTATTCTCGTCCAATATTTAATAATATTGTAATGATGAATTATTTTAAAAGATATACGTCCTAATTCGCCATAAATAAAATCATTTTGTGTCGTTTTTTTAACACCTAGAATTGTTTACAAAACTGCATATGGATAGTTTCAATAGATGCATCGTTTGCAAAACCACATATTTCACTGCAGTAATTCAATATAGGCGATACTAATTTGTCAAATAGATCCAGCTTATGTTTTGGAGGAATGTAAGTAAATTTGTGTAAATATTTATTTAACTTAAAAATCGATTTCTGAGCTTGCCCTGATAATGTGTTTTGTGCACTACCTAATGACCCACCGCATGTGAAAACAATCCCTAAATAATTAAATTTATTCACAATTTCTATTATTTGACCATTATTATAAAACATCATGTCTCGATTGCATCCACCTTTCCGGAAAATCATTATTTTTGTTTTTGAAACATTAACTTGAAGTTTCCATGTATTACAATAGTCACTTAATAAATTAATGCTACGTTGTAGTTCGTGGGCAGAGTTTGCAAATAAAACGATATCATCGGCATATAATAGCATAAAAATTTTAAACATATTTACGTCGATACCATCAGCTTTATTGTGAATAAACATATCTTCAAGATCATTTATAAATATAGAAAACAGAAAAGGGGATAGACACTCACCTTGTCTTACACCGAGTAGACAAGGAAATTCGTCGCTCAATTCATTTTTACATTTAACTCTCGACTTAACAGTTTCGTAAATGGATTTAACAATGTCTAAGATGTTTCCCCTCAGTCCCAATTGAATCATTTTATACCATAGATTGTCGCGAACTACATAATCGAAAGCTTTAGTAAAATCAACAAACAGCGTGAATAGTTGTCTTCCTTGATTTAAAACATGTGAAATTAAACCGCTTATTACGAAAATATTATCTGCAGTACTCATATTGGATCTAAAACCTGCCTGTGCTTCGATATAAACATTATACATTTCAGCCCATGATTTCAGTCTATTATTTATAACACGTGTAAAAAGTTTACCCAAAGCGCTCAATAAAGTGATCCCTCTATAATTTTCGACATTATTAATACTTCCTTTTTTGTGTAGCGGAATGACATAACCTTCGGACCATCTGTCCGGAAAATAACCAGTTTCAAATAGTGTGTTAAATAATGCATGTAATAATGGTACTAAAGTACATTTTCCTGAGATAAAAAATTCGTTAAGTAATAGTTCAGGACCTCCCGATTTATTGTTACTTAGCTGCTTTATTGCTAAATTTATTTCGTCAGCTGAGATCTGTGTATTTAATTCGTTGAACATAATTTTAAATTCGTTTTTTTTCGTACCTATTTATAAAGTCTATTTTGTCATCATCTGGTATAAAAAAATCTATTATCTGGATTATTTATTGCTTTAAAATAGTTTTCGAAAGCCGATAATGGTATATTTGACTGTTTAACACCTGAAACCTCTTTAAGCATATTCCAATATAATCGCGCGTTTTTATATCTAACACTCATAAGTTTATTTGTTTGTTCTTTATCAAAATCATATCTACATCGTCTTAGTGTAGTCTTAAACTCAGATCGGGCTCTAACCATGTTAATTCTATTAGTGTCATTCTTATTGTTTCTATATATGTTTAAACATTTAAAGAAAATACTTCTTTTTTCATAACATTCTGTATTAAACCAAGGAAGTTCGTTTTCAGGAAAATTGTTATTAGTACAATGTGTTACATTTGATCTCTTTATTAATGGAGAAGCGACGGTATTAAACATGGATTCTAACTTTTGTACACAACAATCTAAATCATCTCTCGAATTACTAATTATAATATCATTAGTCAGCTCATTTAATAACAGCAAATTTTCATCTGAATTTAAATTTTCGACGTACACATTTTTCAGTTCTTTTTTCCATACATATTTAAAATCAACACAGTCACACCCTTGAGGAGTCTCGCCACTACATTGCTGTTCGATAACATTATCAAATTCATAAGAAACGGACATCAAACAATGGTCCGAAACAATATTTGGTATACCAATTTCAAAATCAACAATATTATTAAACATCTCATTCTTACATAAAAGATAGTCAACAACACTGCAGCCTCTGTTATTAACAAATGTATGATTACCTAGTTTAAAATCATTTCCTTTTCTACCATTCACAATTCTGAAACCAGTTTGTTTACAAAAACCCAACAACAATTTACCGTTATGATTAACATGCCCTTGATCTTGAGAGTATCTTTGAATTATAATATCTGACTCGTATCCTTCAGGTAGTATGTCAACGTTACAAAAATTTATATTATCAAAATCAACAAAGTCTGGCAGTGTAGAAGTACGTGAGTTAAAGTCACCAAAAATTGCATAATACCCCTCATTATTTGAGATATTTTCTACGTAAATAAACGAATCTACTAACCTATCAAAAATATTATTTTCTATCAATGATTGTCTACTGCTATTATCTGGAACAACATAACAAAGTCCAATATAAAAATCTTTCTTTAACGATACCTTATTTTTTGTTAATTTGATCCACATAATATCATCTTGTGAAGTAAAAATCAAATTATTTTCTGATACAAACTCGTTTCTTATATAAATTATCATGCCACCGGAGTTACGCTTTGATGTACTTTTAACAGTTGTTCTATTTAATACATAATATTCAAATCCGTTAACTTGAAGGTTAGAGAGAGAATCAGTCCATGTCTCTGTAAATAAAACAACATCATTTTCATTAAAAACATTTTTAACAAAATCAGACTGTAATTTATCTGTCCTTTTGCTACTTTTGTCTTATTATTCATGGTATGACCTGTTAATCCACATCAGTCCAACAGCATTTAGTGCAATTTAATGATTATCAATTTTTATATGATACAGTATACAAAATAAATACACAACTGTCTGTCAATTTGTTAGAAGTCCTGTCCTGCATTTTTTAATAAAAAACTTTTGTGTAAGGGACAGACCTGTGTCCCATAACAGCAAAAATGTAATGAATTATAATTAATTACAAAATTAATTTTCAATTAATTGAAAATAATAAATTACTGACAGATATTTAGTTATTTTAAGTGTAATCAATCTATTAATATTTTAAAAAGGGCAAAATAATTGTCAATTAAATTCAATAACATGCAGCAATCTTTCACAAACATGGCAATAATATATTGACAAAGACAGGTTATTACGCAGTAGCTGTTATCACCTAGGGTTATACATTTCACACCTAAGAGAAATAAGTGTGATTTGGAGATGAATCTGAAACTGATGCACATACATTTCACACCTACTGGTCTTCTAAGAAGTAATTACTGTAATTTGGATATGAATATCAACTGAATCGCAAGAAAAAGTAGTTTGCAAGTAGCCTAAAGAAAGAAAATTTGTTTCATGGCTCAACCAGCATTTTCCTCACCAGTTTATTGGATCTTGGAGGGAAATGGTTAGACATTAACGGTGTTGACTGACAGACTTTGAAGCAGTGATGTTTTTGACATGCAATTTTGACTAATCTGCATCAAATCAACTCCAAATTTCAACGGCATTAAACATGTAAACAATGTTGAGAGCCAAAATCCCATGAAAACCCCATGTAAAGCACTATCATCATAAATCTGTCTGTCATAGCATCATGATTGTATTTGTGAATATATTGCAAAACAATTCAATCATCATGTTTACCTTAAACTAATATTATTTACTTAATTTTTGCTGTAAAGTAATAAGAGTTATCATTTTACGAAAACAGATCTATTGAAATTTCAAAATAATTTGATGGATTATCTAAGCTGCTGTTTATTTACATAACAGAAATTAAGCTAATCAATAACTTTTTACTCAAACTCTTTATTATCGACGCATCTCTATCACCAAGATAAATGAGTTATGTTGAAATAGATGTAAAGGGAACTTTGAAAGCCTTCGAACCTGACAAATATGAAAATATGTTTGATTGAGCCTGTTTATGGACAGTACTGTTCACATGCATTTCCATATTTGATAGCTTTGAGTTTGACCTAGATATGCCAAACTCTTGTCTTTTCTTGGTATATGTTACACTGATATGTTAGTTAAGTATTTTCACCAAAATACAGAAGAAATGAAGATTTATTGAACTCCATAAGAATTAATATATATTTCAACAAGTACGCAGATAACACAGGGTTCCAGCTGGTTGCACCATATATGGCCCAAAATGTGCACCTCAGTGCATACATGTTCATTTGTGACCTACTATTACTCTTTGGTCACTCTTGGTCACCTCTGGTAACCATCCCATATTCCTCAGTGTTTCATGATTTTATCATGTGTATTTTATAAATCCATCAGGAGTGACTGGTTACTCTGGTCACCTTTGGTCACCATTATGGATGTTACAAACGAATCTCTTTGCGCAGAGGTGCACATTTTGGGCATATCTAGGTTGCACAACGCTATCTTAGCAGTTCTTTGGCTTTCCCCGTTAAATAGGTAGCACCTATAGTTCATATTAGAAACAGGGGAAATCCGATTTCTGCCTGAAAAGTTTCTTGAGTACGGACTGAAAGAATGACATCGTCGATTATTTCGGTTCCTAGCACGTGACACGTGTGACACTTGTCATATAATATATAATGTATAATACAACAACTGAAACTAAACGATGAACACAATTTTTACAATGAACATCCATAATTAATACACGATTCCTTATACTCCATTGATAACCATTTATTCCTACAAAAATAAACATAGTGCTGACAATTAGTTTGACAATGTACCGTTTAATAGTTCGTCAATCCTTCCGTTTACTCACCTGCATGCGTGCCTGATTGAAAATGACATATAAAAATGACTTATAGGTCATGATGTAATTTTCTTTAAGACATTTCAACAGCTATTTTTCTTTCTAAAGATTGAACAACTGCACTCTTTAGTTTCCGCCGTTCAAATTGGAACTGAAGGCGCTTTGAAACAGATGGACGAGTTGGAACTTAATAACGAAAGGAAATTGGAAGAATTAAAACTTTACACAGACCGACGTCTAAAAGAATTAACGACAGGTAAGTTGGATCACCGGTGAGGTAATATAGAAAACAATTGAAATTATGAACGACTTTATTTCCAGCTTGTTATAAGATTGTGTTTTGTGCTACACCGTTGCGTTTGTTATGAGCTCGAGGTTGATAATCATTTTACGGACATGATAGTCCAAGCTCTACACATATCATTACAAAAAAGACGCATCCTTATGCTCTTTATGTTAAGGTAAGGCCTTCCTAACTGGCACTATTAAGAATCCAACATCTGATTATATTTTCATCAACTGCTTCATACCACTGACTTGTATGCAAAAATTTAATGATTTTCACCGTGTAGTTTTTGAGATTTTTAGCTTTTTTTATTTAAAAAAGTGAGAAAAAACGTGAAAGTATCCAAATTGTTTAATCGGTGACAAAATGTTTTGTTATTGATAAACTCAACCCTAATTTTTTACAGTTTATCCAAAATATGTTATATTTTACTAAACCAATTTAAGATATAATATATAAATACAGAATTTATCTTAAAATGACATTTTTTGACCAAATAAATTTAAAAAATGCATGTTTTTATATTTCACGAGACTAAATTAATGAAAAGTGTGCAAAATCCTGATTGGTGCAATATACAAAAATTTACCATTTTTTTACTATATACCTTAAACAAAATTTAAACAAAATTTCAGAGAAGTTTACCATCCAGTTTTAGAAATTTTCAAATTGATGACTTGAATAAACACTAGTCTGATAGCGAAAACCCCTTTAATCTTGATTATTTTGCTTATTTTAGTTTAAATCATGAGAATTTTATACTCAATGACAGAATTACACAGGAAAAAAAAAGAAATATGCCAATTTTTTAAGCTCTAGGCTTACAAAAAAATTAGCTTCCAGTGGGATTTGAACCCTGGTCCTCTTGCATGACAGAAATCTACCCTAATTTACTACTATAGTTACCTCCCTTGGATACTCTTCTGGATATAGGTATTCATTAGGAAGGCCTTACCTTAAGATCGTTTAGACGTAACGTCAATAGACAGGCAAACTTCGCTCCCAGGAAGAGACAATTATCATTTGAAAAGAAATGAAAATGATGTAGAAGATAAATTTGCGAAACAGACGACAAAATAAGTGAACAAAATCTGCAAAAGTCTGAAAAATCACGTCTAAACTTTTATTATTCAACAAACGTCATTCGACGTCATGTTCAATTGTTTCCGGTCAAAATAGAACAACAATAGATTTATAATTATATTAATAAGTATGACGAAAATGGTAAATTAAGCGATACTTACATCTTCACTGGTTTTCCTTTGTGTGATATTACTTTAACACAATATAATTCTGAAAAAAGTTATATAATTGGTCTTGTGTTAAATAAATATTTTTATAGTCTTTTTTATACTTTAGTTAGAACATTTGAATTTTAAGACCGGTTTTGTCATAATAATTGCCATGTCGTCAAAGCATTTTAAGTGCATCACTTCGACTCGAGAATCTGTTACATGTTTGTTACATGTATTGCTTAAGCGACATTCTAAGTTATTATGCACTCAAGCATTATCAAGAAACTATTTTAAAACTATTAAATATATGATATATGAACATATGTTCATATAATAATCACTAAAATAAAAAATTTGAAAGCATTAAAAATGTTGAGGTTAAAGTTCTAGCCTTGATTGAAGCCAAGTAATGAAAATATATTTTCGAATAAATGACATACAAAGATCTGTCTGGAGCATAATTTGGATAAAACAAATTGTTCGACCATTTATTGTTTTTGTGGAGTATGATTAACCTTATATTATGCCAAGAAGTGCTTTTTCTCTAACTTACCTGGATTTTCCGAAAAAAAAACCACGCTGTGAACTTATTTACCTACCATTTGATTAGCCAACTGTTTTGTGTAAAATATTTTTAAATGAAAACTAAGTATGATTGAAACTCTAATGTTGTTTCCAAGCTCTAAGCAATGTTCAAGATGAACTGAAATTTCTGCAATGGGAAAAGAAACAAAGAGAAAAACAAGACGTTGAGAGAGACCGAAGAGCAGAAGAGATGATTCGCGAAAACAATACTCTTCGTGCTAAAGTTGACTTCTTACAAAGCCAGATGACCAGTTTATTGGTATCATTAAAATCACCACCAGAAGCGACAGTGTTACAAAATCTATTCCCAGAGTCCAACCGCTCGCCTTCAGAAGAGTCAGTTACGCTTCGAAATAAACAATCTATACATGCATCAGAGAGTGACACAAATGTTCGAGAAAAAGAATGCAAGGGAGATTCGTATGACTCGTGTTTGCTAGAACACAATAAAAGTGACACTGAAAATGAACATCAAGCTTTTACTACAGATATAACATCGTCATGGCAACCACGTGCTATTGAATTTAAACCAAATTTTTCTGTTCAGCCTAACAGCCAGAAAAATGTGCAATCGAAAACGCAACCAATTTTGAGGTAACAAATATAAATTTTCCCAAAAATATACTTCTATTTGTTCATCCATTACGTAATAATAAAATTAAAAAATCACCAAATATCGTATAATACCTAAACGTACGATATGTTCCTCGTTTCAAAGTATGATACTATTGCTTTGTTTTTCAAATTTAATCAGTCCTTACACACACATGTATATGTTTTAATTAAAATGATATTTCTTATTATTAATGGTATAAAACATTATTTTAGCGCAAGAGAAACGTCAAGCTTCAACGTTCCAGCAAATAGCCCAACGTCTTCAATGACTGGTATGCATTTTTCTGACTAATGTTCTTGTATAAAAGAAACCCAATATCAGATCATTATATCCTCTACTGTTCATTGTTCAATTATTTCTGAAAAATATATCAATACATGTGTAATTATTTTAATTGAAATATTTTGATATAAATTGTTGAGATGTTATTTTAAATATAAAGCTGGCAGTTCCTTGGCTGAACCTGAAGTCAAAGCAATTGTTCGAGTAGAGAACAAGGAGTATTATGGGTCTCACTCTGTGTGGATAGTTGAGGCGGATGCCGAAATCGAAGCAGGTACATCACGGTAGATCTAAAACGAAAACTTTAACAGAATATTAATTGATATTCCCAACAGCCAATATATCATTAACAGCTGTATTCTTAAATTGTTTTATTTGAAAAACTAAAATAATATTTAATTGCAACTGACATGTTAAAATAAAAATCAAATACTAATTAATCTTAGAATCAATTATTTAAATACATGTCAGATTATACTTGTTTCTTGTTTGCACATTCAGTAAATTACGAAATGTTTCTCGTTACAATGACATTATATCTCAAAACTAAATGACATGTGATTTAATCGGCCAAAAATAAAGGTATTTTTGTATAGCTTCCAAAACAGCCGTAGGAACTATCGAGGGTGCGCAGACAATACTTCTGATAGACACATCAGCCAGCATGGCGGAAAATGGCGCTTGGGGTCAAGCTACAGCCTTTGTCAATGCCTATCTCAATGGTGCAGAATTTTGTACATTTATTATTCCTTTTACAGCACACACAAATGAGATTACAGCGCTAAATATTAACACCATGTTGATGCATATTAACAAACTAAAACAACTGAAACAAAACATTATCATGGAAAAGATAAAATTGATTAGAATTATGACGACATTCGCATGTGTCTTTCTTATCTGTATAACTTGTAATTCTGAGTGGAATTGCCTAGTTTTGCGAGTATTGCTTAGTTTTAAAACCTAAACAACAACTATTGGTTGGAGTTAACTTTAATGTCAAGAATTTAGGTATAAAATTCATTAGATTATTTAATTAATAGAGATCGCTAAAATGAGTGCCTTGTCGGGAATAGGATTTGACAATAACATAAAAGGACGGTCGATAGTTTATATTTGTGAACTTGTCTGGAAAATCTATGGAGGCTGATTACTGCCATTTCGCGTGTTAGTGCCGGAAGGCTAAATATCAAAGTGACAAAACATGGCAGGTCGAAATCTGCTTATTGTCTTGTGTTCGTATTTCGACTTTCGAGGCAAATACACAAAGTAAAAAAATAATTAAAGTGAGTTTTAGGGGCGAACACACGAACATTTGTATAAATCACCTTTCGTGTCGGCGGATATAAAAACCTACTGTTGTCGACATACTTTAGTTATGTCTTCGCGTATTCGCCCCGAAAGGCGAACTTTAATTACGTCGACAAATGTCCTTTCGTGTGTTCGACTTCCGGTAAGCATGAAAATGTTGTCTTAACATACCCATTTATTAATGTAATTAAATTCAAACAAAATTATATAATTTCGAAACTGCTTTAATCAAAACAAATAATAAAAGTTACATCGAATAACATTCAAATTATATAATTAATAAGTCAATATCACAGGTCGCAGGTCAGATATCCATTTTGCGAAATTGACTCCATTTAGCACTTTAGATTGAAATTTATTAATGCAGTTTCGAAACTATATATTTTTTTCGTGTTTTGGTCTTTCGTTTTTGTAGGCGAATACACGCCAATAGGTGGGCCACAACACGATGTTTTTATATCAGTCGATGCAAAAAAGTATAATACAGACGTTCGCGTATTCGCCTTTGGAGTTAGCATCGTCCGACCAGTTTTCAGTTTAGTAAGTGATTAGCTTGATTTCCGTCATGTAAATAAAGAGCAACTGAAATAAAACCATGACTTACATTAACTTTGTTTATCCTTCTAAATAATAATACAAATTTTATTCATTTGTTCATTCATTTAAACTCAAAGAAAAGAACCAACCTAAACAGTAACATTGTCGGCCATCTTGGAAATACATCCTATTTCCGTTAACTGGTTCTAGACACACAAATACATTTGCAGTACAGGATCATAAGTCGCATGGCATCATGCAACTTTATGCAGGAGACCTTAGCAGTTAAGTCCCTTTTGAGTTTTCATTCAGACTGTTAGTTTTCTATTGGAAACTACTTTTTGATGAATCACCAAAAAAGTGTTACAAAAATATCTGGCCAATCGTAACTTCACATTAAAATTATGTTTCTCATCTGATGTGCACTTGTTTTGGGCCATATGTCAGATATGACAGCTTACCACAGAAAGCTATGACATTCCCAAGTGTTTCTGTAATGTGCATAACAGTAAACCAACCTATAACGAAAATAGGACGGTACTGAAAACTGGACGGCATATAATACTTATTCTTCAATGGTTCGTTACTGTGTGTATTCGCCCTGAAAATCAAAAGGCGAACACACAATAAATAATCTTAATGTCGATCTTTCCTGTTTTGGTTTCTGCCAAATTTCGCCTCGCTGACACGATAACACGAAATGGCAGAAATCCACCATCATACAAATCTGAGTATCGATGTAATCGCGTCTATTTTCGTTTATCATTTACTCGAACCAGGCTTGATGACAGTTGAAGCAAAATATGGTTTAAAGGTTGAATACGTTTCTATAGTAACATTTGGCTCTCAGACTCGGTGCCAACAAAGGTTTACGAACGACTACAATCTTCTGAAGACCGTATTTTGTAAGTTATTTTCTACTTACTAAGACATTTTGTTTTGGTTGGATCGTTTGCTAATGCATATGAAGGTTTGCTAGCAAAGTTTCCTTTTACCTTAATATTTAAAAAAAGTTACCAGCACAATAATTAAGTAGTTCTTTATTTTAACAACTGAATTTAACTACAAAGACATTACACAACTATTTACGAAAATTACTGAAACACAACCCGTGTTGAAATATTAAGACACAGCGGTTGCAGACATAGGAGTAAGTAATCATTTATTAGTGACATCTGAACACCGTTACAAAACAACACAGATATATAAATAAGTAAGATGTATTCACCCGGCCCAACGGGTCTATATGTCACGATATAAGAACATTTTAAATTCAAAAGTCAGCTGTGTCAGAAAGAGTCAGAGAAAATTTATGATATACATGCCTAAATTATTAAATATATGATGGGGTTAAAAATTATTAAATAAAATGTCTTTTCTTGTCAAGTACGCTTTACATTTTGTAGTCTGATATAGTTTTTCATTAAAACACACAACTTTTCGTTGTCATTTATGGTTTGAATTGTATTTAATATATGACCAATATATTTAATATATGACCAATATATTAATTCTTATATTTCTGTATCTAGGACATACAATTATAAAGTGCACACATGTTGTACGTAAATATATTTCAGCGTCCTTGAAAATCGGAGGACCAAGCCCATTGTTTGGTGGACTTCACATGGCTGCAGCCGTAGCTGTCACTGTTAAAAGTAGGTCTCTCACGTTTTAATCCTTTTAGCATGCTAACAAAAACTTCAAGTAAATATATAAAAAAGGAAAATAGGTTTATCAGCAAACAGACGCTTCAAACAATTAACAAAAAAAGAGAACGTAATTTTTAAGATAAAGCTATCGGCGCGGCAATAGAGAGGTGAGAGGTGATTGTATTATGGTATCATGGTTGCAACGCAGCTGAAAGTGAAATGTATTTGCCTCTAGCATTAACACAGGCTTTGATGAGGGGGTAATCTTACACTTGCTCCACCTAGATCTCGTGATCATGAAATAACAAGCAGGTTAAGGGGTCACTATCATTGCAAATGGCGAAAATTTGCTAAAAATACTCATTTCCACCCAGATTTTTTTGTGAAGAAATGTATTTTTCTAAGGATGTACTAATGTTTGCAAGCTCAGTTTAGTCTAATTCATGTTCTTATTACCAAGCACATGAGAACTCTGAAATTCGCGGACAATATACGAAATCAACTAATACATGAAGTAAGTATATACTGGTCTACAATAATTAAGGTCAATTCGTCAAAACAATCTTAGGGTTTTTAAGAAATTAAGAAAAACGTACTTCCGGGTCTACTTTCGGTTTGACGGTTTAAGTTAAAGTGATTCCGTAAACATTATGTTGAAGGATACAATTAGAAACACACATACTACAGTGTAGTTGAAGAAATCATGAATATAAAATGCAATTATTGGATATATTTTAATAAAATGTCCTTACTCAATGATATGTTTTCAAATATCACATAATTTTGAAATTTGTAAAAACAAATGTAACGTATCCTGTTAAAAAGTTTCTTATTTGTGATGTGAACACATTCAAATAGATGACAAGGCAGTAGAAATAGAGTTATATCTAACATTTGTTCAAATTAAATAAATATATCATAAATGTAGTTGAATATCTCTGTGTATATTTGAAAGTCTGAAATGGATTAAGATTATATAGTCGAAAAAAATTTGCTTAAACTATCTTGTTTCCAAGAAAGAGGCTTGCGGCTTCTTAACGGGATAATCGTGAGCCAGAAGATAATACTGCTAACAGACGGATTTCCTACTGAGTTGAGGCTTTTCCGTGGACCGGACAAACCTGACACAGAGCAGATGGATCAGGTACTTTCACAGCTTTTACACATTTCCTGATAAGGCACAACTATTAGAAACTTGTGGTTGAAGCCAGATTCTAGGGTGCATCAATCTCACACTTGAGCCAAGATAATGTCAAATGAACAAAAATATAACTTTTCTTGGTTAATTAGCTCCAACCCACACACCTTTTTACCCAAATTGATCTTCTATTTGGATTACAAGGTGTCATAACTTTCCAGTTTGCATCAATCTCTCCCTTGCCCAACATGACATATGAACAAACAAGTGCACATTTTCTTGGTGAAATAGCTCTAACCAACCCACAAAAAATTTCCCTTAAAATGGGCTTAAGATGTAACAACATTGATGTGCACAATTGTGACAATGTTGACAATTTTGAGGTACTTATGATAAACTGATGGGCTAGTTGGCGTGGACAGTAATTTCCATTACTGCTCATGAACTGGCTAAATAAAATCCAGCCTGCAATATTTTCAAGTTTGTCGTGTTCAGTGGCTTTAATAGTTCTTTTTAATCTATACAATTATCACAGTGGTGGTGTTTGTACCGTGTGGCGACTGTAGAACGTTGCCATTTGAAGTCCGTTGAGCACGATAGTTTTATTTATATTTGTGAAAATAGAGAGTTGCACTCAACCCGGGGCAGCTTGGACAGTAATTTGAATTTCCATTAATGCTGGTGAACAGGACTGATCAAACCGAGCCTGTAGTATTTTAATATTTGCCGTGTTCAGTGGCTTTCATTGTTCCTTTTCATCTATTTATGTTGGTGATATCGTCGGCTTTATTATTTCAGACAACTGGGACCTTGTTGACCGTTGCCGACATGCTCCTTGACATGGAAATTGATGTTTTCTGTGTTCCAGTAGGAAACTCAAATATGGTAATGTGTTGATCTTATTTTCAATCCGATACCAAACCAACCATAACGCATTGATTCAACCATGCTGAACATTACGGTAGAAAGACATCTCTAGTTTTGGTCTGTTAGTTTGGAAGTCACATAAATGAAATATTTGGGAAAATAGAAACATTTGATAAGTAAGACGCTAAGTATAGTTTTGATTGAATTTATTAAGAAGCATTATAATTTCTACGACATTTTCATTCCCACATCAAAAGATGTTCATTGTACACTGCATTAATTATGAATTTATCCTTTAATACCGGTGAAATCCGATGAGAACGATACTTATGTTACAGGGTTCTCAATAATTTTCAGTCCGGCAGGCCCAATGAACAATCTAGCAGGCCTGCTAGGGGGGGGGGGGGGGGGGGGGTGGTCCGGAAGCATGCTCCCCCGGAAAAGTTTGAAATTGAGCTCTTCATTTCATTTAATAACATTATTTGGAAGAAATTTTTTGGCCTATTTTAATGTAAATATGTGTTTAAAGTATCTTTATTACATGTACTTGGTAGAATGGATACTATAAACACATTTATGCACTAAACATTTATAAAATGGATACTCATTATCCTGAAACTGACTCAGCCTTTATCAATAATTCTTAAGAAAAAATTTACTATGCAAATGCCAGATCTCGATTTGTTGATATTGTTTGAATTTTTTTACTCTCTTATTACATTCAGTAATTACCATACGAAAATAGTCTTTGATTTTTTTTATCAAATTATTCATACAAAACAACGAACTTCGATAAAAACTACAAAAGGCAAGTACACAAACGAGTGCAGAAACGAAAGCGGTTCGTTAAAAAATTAAAGAAAAGCACAGGAACTGATTTTTTTACTGAAATATATTAAAGCATTAAACTCTTAGCATGAAAACAAGAACATGCAACAGGGGACCGAACACACAAAGCATCAACGCTGAAACTCATCACTGGCCGTGATATATTTAAACAAATTCAACTGGCAGTCCAACTTTCTCTTTCATTTTGACAGATCACGTTTTCAAAACAAATTGGACTGTGTTGAATTTTTGCTACACAGAGCGATCAAACTATCACAAATTATTGGAAAATTTATACCAGTCTACATTGCGATAACGCTGTTATCCAAAGCATTCCGAAACAGCATTAAATGGCGCAAAGAGGAGAAAGTGCCGAAAAGGATCAACATTAGCGAAAATACACGCATGGACAATGATTGATTTTTTAACCGTCGGGATTTCAACAGGCCGAAACTTGATTTTAAACGGCCATTTTGGCCGGTGGCCGGCTCTTATTGAGAACCCTGTGTTATGTTTGTTTTGAAAAAGTAGAAATCGTCTGGAGACAATTGTATTCGGTTGACTTTTCGAATAATCTTATCCGACGTCGGCGACCGCGTCCGTTAACGTTTTGAATTATTTCTGTTATACTTTTTCACTTTCAGGAGTTTTTGCGTACTTTTTTATCCAAAGAATATGGCCGAAGGATTCTCCATTTCAGTGATGGACAGTATTTTGCAAGACGACTTCTACTTACTGTAAGTAACTCATATTTACTAAGTTACGATAACAATCTTTCAATGATTAGAGGTGTAAATTAAAATAATTAAAATTATGGGGTAAACAGAGATATCTTCATAATTGCTTTTTTTAAAAGTTTGGCTGATTTTATATTTACGCGCATTTCTTTGCGACTAGAATCCTTATTTTAAACTGTTGGGTAATAATTTACAGTCGTTGTACATGTTGTATATTATCTCTATTTGTGCTGTCTATTGAAAATTTGAACCGATGAAATTTTATTTCAATGATTGCCTGCTTTTAATTACATAAAATAATAATTTATAATAATCATTTACGATTTTAATAAATTTATATTTTGTATAAAACCGAGCATCAGTAATGGTATTAAAGAATCAAATCAAGATTAGAAAGACAAAACATCCATATTCAAACTTTAATTGTAAATTAGTACCGTAACGGTTTTTATATAACTTTAAGCCTGAGCAATGTATTACTGTGTTACTCAAAAACGTCCACCTTCGTCTTTCGATGTATGTCAAAGTTGTTACTGTGTAACTGTTTTTGCAATTCAGAAATTTCATACTTTCTTTTTTTAGCATTTCCTTATTTGGGTTATTTTAGGCAGCCAGCGAGCCGACATTAACAGTCGAATGTACTAGTATTCTTTGAGTTTTGTTAAAATAACAAATCAATTACGTCACAGATATAGAATTTCTCTGGATATGCATTTCAATGCTTGAAAGTCGCTGTCTAAAAATCAAACAACATGACTGAAATAATAAATTTTAAAGTAACGAGATTATAACGTAAATATCGAATAGCTTTTTTGTAATAATAATGTTAAAGGGGAAAAGGCAAGCCGTAGGTTTGCTGAGCTAGCTTATATGACAATACCGGCTGCTAAATATCTCTGTCTGCCTTTGATCGAGATATAAATGAACAAGAATAATTGATTTACCATTTCAGATGAAACTAAAACCTACGCTAACCTTATTGGGTTTGGGTGGTGGCTATACCACGCCTGTCAGAGATCCCGATATCGGAGCTCGAGATGAGGTATAGACTTATTCTTTAAATAAGATTAAGAATGAGAGAGTGACGAACGGACGGACGAATAGAAATATAAAGTGATGATGATGATGATGATAATGATGATGATGGTGAGGATTTTGATGAAAATAATGAACAGTCAACGAAAAACATGATGCTTTTTGTTGACACTAAGAATACTTAGATTGCTTACCACAGGCAGAATAAAATAAAAAGACAGATATATGTACTCGACATAAAAGCAGTAGTTTACTGTTTGCCAAGTGATTTCTTTAGTCACTTCATGAGAATAGATAAAACTTTGAAAGCCACCGAAGACGACAAATGTAATAAAGATTAATTCGAAGAAAATACTATGGTAACCATTAACACTAAATATATATTTTAAAAAGCCCAATTCACCAAACAAGAAAAGACATTTTTTGTAAAGTTTCATAAAGTCTTGCATGAGAATATTTGAAAAAATAATATTAAGCCAATGACGCTCAGCTTAGAGTGAAGAGCAGTTAAATATTTATAGAAAAAAATCGAACAAAAGAGTATTGGGTTACTATTACATGTTGTATATAGGGATCGCTTTTTGTTTTATCCCAAATTATTGCCCCTACCAAGTTTCAACAGCTGTTCCGCCTCAACAGTTTGTCGGCACATTCCTTCTTTGGCACAAAGGTGATGTCAAATGAAGAAATGTTCAGAATCACAGCAAATAGTTTATATAGTTTATATAAATACAATCTTTTAAATGATCCTTATAAAATTTTGAGTAGTATATTAATATCATTTCAATATTAGGGGAGTATGTTATCCGGTTTTAGTGACGAGTATGGTAATATCGAGATAACAAAGGGTAAACATAAACATAATAAGAATATAAGACATCTGAAATCGATTGTGTTTCATTCTTGTGTTTGAGTTACACGATGAAATAAATCTGTCAAAGCAGAGCAAACGACAAACAAAAGATATTCTCTTACCTTTTGGCATCCAGCGAAGATTACTTGATATACTCTTAATCATCTTTATAAACAGGTTCACCTTCAGGATATTTTAGACGATGTAAGGATAAAATTACGCAAAGAACACCAACAGAAACTCATGTTTCCATATTCGGAAAACCCTAAAAACAGTCGTCTGTTACCAGTAGGCTCAAGAGTTCGGAGAGGACCAGATTGGGATCTCGATGATCATGACGGAAACGGACCGGGTACCGTTGTTGGACATCATCTTTATCGTATGTAACTTACAACTATGTTAAGATGCTGTTTAACTTGCAAATTTTAAGATACATTCTAGGAGAAGCCACACATTTCTAAACACAGCCATCTCACACATCCATATTTAAGAGGATATTAATTAACCCTTCAAAGAACGTAACGCATACTGACGTCCTATAGTTTTACAATTTTAGATTTTGTTGACGTGTTCCAGATGAATTTAATGATCTCCTTCAGGGGAATTTGCAGAAAACTGGAAATAAAATTAAGGATTACTAGACAGAAAGAGATTTAATGACCACTTTCCGCCATTAATTAAAACTGAAATTAATTTGAATCTATTGGTATTTTCAATTAATTTAAGCTGTTAGTTTTTCTTGACGGCGTGTATACTCGATCTTTGTTCATGTTTCTTCATTAGTTTTTAAAGATAACAATATAGATATTGATTTTGTAGAGAAATAAATATAAGTATAATTATATAAGAGAAATCTATTTTGTGACAGTGTCTGTATTTATTGAATGCTTTTTAAAAAATGGTTTTGTCCGATATTATTTTTAGTTGATATGTTATGGATTCACTGGGACAAGACGCGTGAAGTACGACAATATTATTTCGGACACAACAATCAGTATTTCGTATTTCCGGTAGACGAACCGAGGGTACCACTCCCCGGTCAACCACTAGACGTAGGCTGTGTCGTTCAGACAGGTTTGTAATTAAGAAAATTATTAAAAGAAATTTCACGTTCTACGTCATATTAACTGTTTTAAATTTGCGATGTCTTCTTTTGTAAATATTGACTTACGTTACATCGAGTGCTATACTATACGGCGTTGATAGTAAGTAAGCCTGCAATATGTATCATGTTTGACGACTTTAAAATTTCCATGTTGATATTTTTTTGTATACTTGCACCTTAAATAAACATTTTGGTTAAAAACTACATGCAAAATGTGGCCAAAGACACTGCTACGTAACTGGGTTGTTTCACTTATACTTCATTGTGCTAATTTGTGTAGAGCTGCCAATAAACAACTGTGTACGAAATGATAGTTAGAACTATATTGTGTACTTTAAAATACCTGTTAGCCCTCACAGAGGGATATTTTATAACACTCACAACATTTGGTCATGAAGACAGCTCATACAGCTAATTCTATTAGATAACGCATGCATCAAATGTTAACGAACGTTTCTTATTTGTTTGTTTTCATCTGTTTACGCAAGAAAGTAAACACTTGATAAAAGTATATTTCTGAGATTAAATGGAAAAAAAAATCGTAATGTTTTATCATTCTTTCGCTAACTGTGAGATTTTGGAACTACTATTACTTAGATATCTGCTGATACGTATTTGTGGTAATATACTAGGTAAAGACTGGAAGGACGACGATGTTCCTTTGGATACAAAAGGTGTCGTCATACAGATGACGAACCCTGAACAGGGGACAAGTAAAGCCGTGGTAGGTAAAATAGATTCTATGACAGAAATTATTGACTTACATGTATTATCTAAACTAACATTTAGAAGGATTATGCTTCTAAGAATTTATAATCAAGAATGTTCTTTTGTCAACTAAACTATATGCATCACAGGGATGTTTTGAACAGAAGAGAGAGCAAAACTTTTATAAAAGAAAAACGCTTTTATTGTAAAGAAAGTGTAAATAGTAAATGCCACAGTGTTTCACATTTGAACCGGTTTCGATACGATTTCCATAATCCTATTGGTGCACACTGGTCCGAAACTTGTAAACTGCAGATCCATCGCACGTCTGAACCTAGATCTTCTATCAGCTTTGTACTTTTTTTAATTTCGGAAGGAGTCAAAATCATTCTTACGCCAGTTCATGGCTTTATGTAGAGTTGGTAATGTATTGAACCTTCTGAATTCAATGTTGAAGTTGATGATTTGTGCGCTTGAGCCTTTACTCCGGAAGGAGTCAAAATCATTCTTACGCCAAGTTCATGGCTTTATGTAGAGTTGGTAATATATTGAACCTTCTGAATTCAATGTTGAAGTTGATGATTTGTGCGTTGGAGCATTTACTTGTAAAACATGGACATGCTAATGTCCAGTTTAAGACCATATTGTTTCGTTGGCAATTTTCTCAGAACCACATTCTTATAGGAGTTTCCAGACACACCCCTAGCTGCAGAAACAGAAGCGTGCATAAATGAATTTTAAGAAATTGCCTTTAACGTTCCCTTTGCTCTTAGTGTTCGTAAAGCATAACTGTGCCTTTTAGCAAGTTTCGTAGCCCCTATTCTGTTGTCAGCTTTCCCCCTCATCTCTTAAAAACGGACCTATATCTCACTTATCTCATCACCCGTTATGAGACTTTCAAATGCCATTCTCTTTATTCTGGTACTTCTTCTGCAGTTTCGTAGCCTATTAAACCCATGTACGTTTCTGTTTGTCAGAAAGGGGATCTAGATTCTGCACACAAGTTTGTCATTAATTTTATCTTTCTGACAGAGAAACCCGCATCTTTCTTGATGGCATACTAGACTGTAATGGTGTTCGAATTGCAGGCAAAGATCTTCCTTAGCAAGGGGGCATCTTCTACTGATTCGTGACCAGAACGGAATTTACTGAACCACCTATAACCATGGAATATGACCTTTGTTTATCCCTTTAAACAGTATGGCATGATGTACTAGTAATTTAATTTATGACTGAACACATCCATCCAATAACTACTGTCATTTTGAAAACAAACCGGAAAAGATGCAGATGTTTTGTTGAGAAAGGATGACTCACCCTTGTGCAGTATACGGAGGTATTAAATGGCTTATTGCTGGCAAGAAGTCTTAGAAAATTGAAAAAAAAAACGGTTTGACGAACAGTTAGTTTGGAAGCCAAAATTTATGTTTCAGGTACGATGGGAAAATGGCAAGCGAGGAAAATACTCGTATGGGACTGACAGAGTTTTTGAAATCCAAATATGGTAAGTTCTTCGTACAATAAGTCTTAGAATAGTTAAAAAGCACACATATGTATAAACTACACAAGTAAATAGTCTTAACTAAACGTAAATTGTATGTCTCTCGGAAAAACAATTGCATAATTGAAACCAAATTTACAAATAATGCACTAATATACATGTACATGTAGTATAACTAATTACTTCGTTTATCGTTGTAAGACAACATATAAACTGACCTGAGCAGGCAAACTTAGTGTCTACCTCTGCCAGGCACTCTACCGATAGAATGTCTAACAAACTATCATCCAAAGGATGCCTGCCGAAAGAAATTTTACCGCTGCCAATGGCGGCCTACCGATATACAGAGTTATCTCAATATTCCGCCTTAAGTAAGCTCCCTTTGTAACGCGCACCTGTTTTTGGGTAGTTTCGGTCTTAGATTGACAGTAAAAATAGAATACATGCAGTAGTCATCAGTGGTTATTTAAATTACGTTTTAACAGGGTCTGGTCGGTCAGATATCAGCATAATTATCACAGAATGGAAACATACTTGTATATAGTTTTTATAGAGCAGCGTATATATTTTTATTTCAACAATTTTAATACGTTGGAGAGGTTTGTGTTTAACATCGTTAGTTTTACTCCTTCAGTAACTAATAAAGAGTATTTCGTATACTTAAAATGGTTAATTTGAGAAAAGAAAAGTTAGAGATCCTTAGAAAAAGGAAGTAAAATGTTTAAAATTCATGATAAAAATACAGTTAGATGTCCGCCAATAAATCTTCCGTTCCCTTTCATGCTTGTTCTTTCATGCCAATGAAACAATTTTTGGCAGGAATTTTATAGTTTTTATTTAAATAACTGAGCATTTTCCTACAAATTCAATGCACACTATTTGGTTCACAGATTTGTGACATGTTCGTATTGACGTAATATGTTTAAAAAATACAGCTCTTTTTGCCTCAAAAGTTCTTTCTTACCATTACATGTATACCATTTGAAAATATTAAAATATGGTTTCATAATGCTTTCACGAGTTTCTCTTCATTTCTATTTTTCGTTTATTTAGTTTTACAATAAAAATTTATTCATAAAATAAATATATATTTCTGTGTACAACTTTGCCGATGGTTATTTTATTTCATTCCGTTCGGAGCACTTTAAGTTGCCAAAATCAAATAAAAAATGTCTTGGGACTCAAACAATATTGTGACAAGTAATTAGAATATTTAATCCCTAGTCAGTTTCTTAAAACAACACTTTTTTCCCGTAACAAGCTTGTTTTTTCAATATCTTACAAATCTACAACTAAACTTACAAAAAACAACTTTAAAAAGCTATACATTCCATGCTGCCAGCCAATAAATACAATTTCATAAAGGATAAAGTTACGTAAATAAGTAAAGTGTTGCATTTAGTTTTTAACTTAAAATCAATTTACAAAGATGATGGTTGTTCCTGATATGCCTGTTTAACTTTTTTGGTTAATTTTACAGTGCACATAAACTTCAAAAGCACTGTTAGACTTGTTATCTGCACTTCTAACTCTACGCTTATTACCTCTTCTAAACCGGAACTACCCAATCAGCAAGGGAAGCCACTCTCAATGGGAGATGATTATGTATAACGGTAGGCCTCCATTCAGGATAGAAAACATTGCAGAGTAAGAGTTGTAAATGGTTTATACATGTATGTATCACAGTGAAACAAGCAGTTGTGTCTAAAGAACCGAAGAGTCTTTCATTTACGTGTTTTATTTGCATGTCTAGTTTTGTTCTAAGTCTTGTCGAGATATTTTATAAAACTCGTTCATAGATAGATGTTAAAGTGCAGTCGAGGTTTTTGATGCGTCAAGGTATCAGAAAGGCGTTTCAGCATATATCTTCTTAAACATTGTGAAAATTAGATTGTCCAGAGCATAACTTTGAAACTAGAACGTCAAAACAAAAAGAATAAAATCGTACCATTGCATCTAAAAGCACTGACACAATTTCTAATGGTCAATGTCACATATAGTTTTTAAGGTCCAAACTAACATTGTCAAATAGAAATCCCTTTTGTGAAACGTAACTTTGTACTAATGTTCACCGCAATATGGTGCAATATGCTCTTGCAATTAATAAACATCTAAAGTTTATGATACCGACATTTCTGCTGCATAAGATACAAGTATATGTTTCCCAATTTATAGGAACTAGAACCTGGAGTAATATTCGCAACCCATTTTTTGGTAAATGTATAACAGCGGGATTTGAATAAAAGAAGCTATATGTTTCACGTTACATGTATCCGTTTGATTTAAATTAGTCACGTGAATAACTTTAAAATATTCTTTCCAGCTTACCAAGTGCAGAACAAACTTCTGATGAGCGTTCGTTAAATGATTGTCCAGGATCACTTGAACAACGTTCGTCAACGCTTATGAGTGATGAACCGTTGAAAGCTTTAACAGACTCACCTAGGGCAAACAAACTGGACTTTCCGCAATCAATAATTCCGGCGAAAGTTAAAAACAAGAACCAGAATGTATAAAATTTAAAATGAGAATGTGTGAAAGCTACAGCGTTGTTCCATAAGTGAACATCCAAATTCAATATGGCCGACTTCATGCGTAAAAAACAGTACAATAATAAACTGATCCAAGAAATGAATAACAAAGTGACACCTCTTAATATTTAGTGATGTGACCTCTTGACACTAGAACATTGTGTATCCTTATCGGCATAGACGGATATAGATTTCTTATATAGTTCATAGGAGGTTTACTCCACACACTCCTTATGGCTTGCTCCGAATGCTCCTTAGAGTTGACTCTTTCTTCAAAAGCCTTCAGTTCACGTTTAAGTCTATACTAAATATTTTCTATAATATTTAAGTCCGGGTTTTGGGCGGGCAATAACATAGAATGAATGTTATTTCTGACCTTATAATTAGCCACCGTACCAGCTCTATGGACGGGGGCATAGTCATCTTGATAGATAGAATCTTCATTTGGAAAATGACGAACAACACCAGGCCAGAGGTTATCAAGTATGTCAATATATATTGCTGTGCATTAATATTTCCACCAACCACAGTTATTGTTCCAACACCATCATACATCCCCAAATACGACTAAGCTTGGGATGGGAGGAGTCGCAAGATAACATGGCAACCACTCTTCCCCTACCTTTCTCCATAAGAAAACCTTGTTATCAGTTCCAATTTCAACCTTACATTCATCACTGAATATCACTCTTTTTCCAACGCTGGTCAACAGTTTTGCATCTGTTCGCCTTAGACCAGTTAAGTCTCTTCTTTCCGTTCACCTCCAGTATCCTGATACGTTTTCTAACAACCCGCCTGTGATATTCTTCAGTGTACAGTTTCCTTTAAATCGTACGCGTTAAAACTACTCAGTCCCTTGACTGTTTAAAAACACGGGTAATGTCCGACAAAGATCTCTTTCTGTTCTCTTTAACTACTATAAGATGTATCCGAGTATCGCGCTCTGTCTGTCTGTCTGTCTGTCATAAAACAAAGGAAGAAAGCAAGTTAAGTGTGAAGTTTGTGTTCATCATTTAGTAACTTTCTTGGATGTCTTCAAACTTTCAAAAAATAATCGACAGTACATACTCCACAAAGACATTAGCGTTTCATAACTTAACTGTATTGCACGGTATCGCCTTCTATACTGATAAACGTAGGGTGCATTTTAAATATCTTAGAAAGCTTAAATGCCTATAACGATTCAATCAAAATCAGAGAGAAGAGGAAATGTTCATGGGGCATTTACCGACCTGATCTTCGTTAAATGCAGAATAACGTCCATCTTTGTTTACTTTATGTTTTTGTAAAATTTCGATAAGCAACTTATGTGTTGTTTAATTTTGGCTTCCAAATTTTCAGAGACTACTTTATACGAACTCGATATTGAACCCGGCAGATATAGCAACATAAATAGAACATATAAAATGTAAAATGTCATTTGTGCAATCAAATCGATGTTGAATCCGAGTACTCTGTTTTACTTTGTCGTCCATATTATTCTATGATTCGATATAAATATCTTGTTAACTGTTCATTATGTTCCTTGTCAAAATTCACGTGCCATTGTGGGCTTAATAATGTATTGATTAAAGGGTTGCAAACGTGCGTCATTTGTATGGTTATGCACATCATTTGAAGGAAGTTTTATTATGAAAGTCAAGTTATTTTCAAAATAAAAATCAGACCATGTCATTACAAACAGTATTTTGAATAATATGTTGCATTCACGGTAGTATTGAACAGCACAAACTCAAGAGATAAACTCAGTGAAGTTAAAAGGTAAAAACGTTTGTATTCATTCACAATTCTCAAATAAAAAGTGAAATACGGATATCAGGAATCACCACACACACAAAACACAAGTGGAGGCCACGCAGCGAAAAAGAAGAAAGGAAGAGCATATTGTTATTAGTATGACAATTCAAACAATTAACGACATAGAGAACCCTTGGGGTTACCGCCTTGGAAAGGTCAGTTCCCACTGGGGGTTTAAACCAGGTTCTAGGGTGCACCAACCTCACACTTGCCCAACAGGTTCTCATTTAAAAAAACAAGTACACTTTTTCTTGGTGAAATAACTCCAACTCACCCATCAGCTTAACAATGTTGCATGCAATAGCACACACACATATAAAACATAAGAAGCTTATAGCATTGTAAAGCCAAATGGACGGGTACTCGATGATCTTACCGAGACCAGAGACCCTGGAGGCATATTAGTAAAAAAGCGATGACAGGGATCGAGCTTATATGTTCTTTAAAGAAAAGATTTCCCCATAACCTTTATAAACTCTCAAACACCTGCCAGCGTCGTGCAACCAGAGAGGTAAGCATAGTGATCAACTGTAGCTGGGTTAATCACCAGGCCTGCAGAGCGCTGTAGAATATCATGTTGGTAAGCTTTATTTTGAATTTATAGATGGTTTTTACAAATAACCGGGGGAAATTAATATTGCCTTTCAAGATCATATTAACAAAAGTAAAAGCTTATCGATATATCCAACTATAGTTGAGATAATACTAAATTAGGAAATTTGAGAAAGACGTCGATAACGTCTACTTTATGATTGAATGGCAAATCAGTTGCTGTAACTTTTCAAATCACGACGGTCTCCCGATGCTTAAATTAAGTTTGGATATTCGAGTTATATAAAATGAGTGTTAGATTTACATATCTCAAAAACGCACATAGAAAGAACGTTTGCATCATTAATCTGAAATAGCTGTATGAAACGTCTCAAAACGTTACAGATATAGTGTTAAAGTTATCTACAATACGGTTGTGGTCTAATGTAAAAACTTGTCTAAAGTTTTTAATAATTCTGCAAAATGTTTTGACAGTTAAACCGAACGTAAACATAAACAGACTTCATAAAAACTCGAATATTATTGTAGATTAGCATATATTTAGTTCAGGTATGCTACTTTAAGGTATACTGTCTGTGAATTTCAAAGTTTTCGATGCACTCTAGAATATTGTTTTTGCTTCATTATTTGCTTGGTAAATAGAGGAATAATTTAGATTTCACTGTTGTTACAGTAGTGTTACAGTAGCGTTGGAAAAAAACTGCGATGCTATAGGACAAAATGTAATTTTTACCACTAAGAGTATAGAATAAGAGTCGATATTGAAATTTGACCAGTCGCCATTTCACCCAATCAGATGCTTGAGATTTGAGTCTGGTCTCCAGCTTTAGTTTTATGATCTTGGGCCCAGGAATAGCCACATTCAGAAGACACATTGTCAGCCTACCTAAAACCTCTCCACATAAAATGTAGAGCGGAAAAGAAAGCATGGTTTATACAATGATAAATTTTAAAATAGACGCCGCAAACAATTAACGAAAATAAAACAATGTAACCCCTGGGGTTGCCGCCTCGGAACGGTCATCGGCAAAACAATTTGCTACTGGGGTTTAAACCAGGTTCTAGGGAGCATCATCATCACAATTACTCCAACAGATTATCATAAACAAGAAAAGTATAACACAGATGTGTTATATGTGGACGACATTTAAAAGAAGTTAGATGTTGGGTGTAAGAGTTCATGCAGGTGATGGATTGTTTTTAAACAAAGAAAGAATTTTAAAGTGCTACTATATTGTTGTCTTTTATTGGCAAAGGGTATTGAACGTTGAAGGATGTGCTTGTATATTACATGTAGTTGTGGAACGCGTTGTATACAAGGAGTGCAGTTTGAAATGAAGTATACCGGAATTGGTATGGAATGGGATTTATGATGAAATTTGTTTGCTGAACATTTACAAGTTTGCAGTAAATGTAGTGAATGATTTGAAAACAAAAGAATTGAAAAGTTTTCCTTTTAAATATAATGAAAACTAGCTAGAAAATAGTGGAAGAGATGGTTGCTGTAGTTACATGAATTATGATGAAGAATTTACAGAACTATATGTGTTGATATGTATTCAATTTAGGATACAAAATAATTACTCACATTTAAGGATTTACTACACTCCTCTTTGCAACATTTTTGTACAAATGAATGTTAATTTTGTTTACTTTGATACATTTCTTTTTAAATTGATGGTCGAACAAAACAAGGAGGAGTGTAGTGGATCGTTAAGAGCACTCAAAATTTCATAAATGTAACTGATTTTTCATTATTGTCATTGTAGATTTTCGTACTGAGAGCTATGTAAGCAATTCCGTCATGTTATATCGTTTTCCCGATATCAACAGCAGCTGAAGATAATGTTAGACCTTGCACTTTGTGGACAGTTACGCCAACATTTAATTTTCATGAAGGAGTTACCTTGAAGTTAAACATTATCATAGCACTAACCACATTACAATGAATTTGCTCTATTTAAATTCAAGAGTATCTTTCAAAATTGTCCTACCACGTACATGGCAATTCCTTTGGTACTTTCAGGATGAAAAATCTATACTAACTTTCTATATTCAGCATCTTGATCCCGTAAACCAGGGGGGGGGGGGGGGGGGCACTGGGGGATGGGGGATGAGTCACAATTACTCTGAACAACAGAAAAAGACCTACAAAAATGGTTATACAATCATTATTTACTTTATAGACACGAAATCGCCTTCTTGTAAAACAGAAACCAACTAGAACCGTCAATTTCAACTTCATAAACATTTGTAAACAAAGAACCATCATATATAGGTCACATTCACGCGCTATAAAATCAAGTCATAGGATTGCCGACATTCGTTAACAGAACACAAACTTCAATATCATCCAAGAATAACTATCTGAACAATGTCTCTTACTACATGTACACTCTTTCTATAACTGCTTACAACAATAAACTTTCAATTCGCATAATTAAAAGAAAACACCGACTCATCGATCTATTTATATAATCTATATTATACATATACTCAATTATAAATAGCTTGACCTTTAACTTAACGTACATACAACATGGTTTCCGTTCATTACTCAACGATCTATATACAAAGCCGGGCCACATGGTTCTCAGTATTCGCTATAAACCTCTATTTAAAGCCGGGCCAACATTCCGCTTCAGCCGGACTAATTGTACTATAGTAAAGATAATCAAGTAATAGTTACATAGTACATAGTAATAATATATTATGACCCATCATTCGTCCAGAAAACAAACAAGCATAGGCCTCCTGACAAAGCAGCCTCAACCCACCTATTAATCCGACAACTCAGCATGCAACACATAAGGTATAAATCATAGACGTTTCCAAAGTCCGCGTGGCTATTTTAATCAGACTAGCATACGTTAGATAAAAATGTGAAATGATTTATGTTTGCCTCCTTTTGATATGCGATGCATTATTTCATTTTATGATCGAGATAAACTAGCTGTCGCGATATAAACTACGAAAAAGAAATAGATACGTGTAAATGATTTTTTGTTGCTTTTTAGTACAACATACACGTGCACTGGTACTTGGCAAGCCATAACCCGTATACCGTACGATTCGCTTTTCCGAATGAAGCGGATCGTAATATACCACTTCGAATTTTTAATAATAACGCATCAATTTCTAAGAATATCAAAGAAAAAGACTATCCCCATTATATAACGTAGGCATGTGTTTTTATAGGTTAACCAAACAAATTTTTCATATTTTAAAATGATAATAATTAGGTTCTTATTTTCTGAACAAAACAAACTAACACACAAACACACACAAACAAACAGACAGACAGACGGATAGACAGACGGGTGGCGGTCGAGCGGGCGGGTGGGCTTGCAGGTGGACAGACAGACAGACAGACAGACAGACGGACGGACGGACGGACGGACGGACGGACGGACAGGCAAAAGCGTTAGGGTTATAAAGATAAACAACTTTGTACTATGTACTTTCAATGTTTTTTAGCTTGATTATTCAAAGAATAGGACTGTGACTCTCTAGGCAACCTGCAATGCTATAAGCAAGGTATTTCTGATATGATGACATGTACTTCTCTGTTGTTTTTGTGATATTAAAATATTTTTTTCTAACTACTGTTTGTATTGTTATTTTCTATATCAAGATTGAATATGAAACAAATCTAAATCTATATATATGTTATCCTGATGTTTTTACATAAAAATGGGATTTAACATTTTACTCCATAGATACGCCTTTGTTGCATGAACCAACATAGTAGATCACTATCAGCGAGCACATTTGATTCGGATCAACACTGTTCGCATTTCTTAGTTCATTTCTAATCAAGATGTGACCAGTGCAGATCCAGATCCGACCACATATATGTGCAGGCTGATCTGGATCATTACTGCAAACTCTTTTAAGCCTGTATACCAGTATGTGAAGTAAATGGTTAAACATAGTTGTGTAATGTATAATTTACAGTAAGACTGCATGATCTGGTCTTATTTAAAAAGGTTCTTTTTTTCCTTTTGCCGAAGACAAATAATGATAATGGGGATACCACGGTTAACATCATCTCACTTTGATCACTATTATTTGGTGCACCAGTGATTCTTTACAGCCTTAAAGCCAGAATATTTTTTAACTATTCCACTCACTTTGTCGTCTGCATTTTGCTCTAGTCAAAGACACAGATTCGCATCGCTCTTTAACTGATCTAGTAAATCTCATTTTGATATGTGGACTGGACGAGAATTACTTCACGTAACAAATTGCTATTTTCACTTGATATAATCCACCATATTGTAGCTGATAATTACGCGTTGACTGGATTTTAATCATGTTTACATCACTTTTAATCGATCTTCATGTTATTATGTTATTTTGATATACTTCTTGAACACATTGACTAAATTATCACATCTTTTTAAGGCCCTTATGTGATCGGCATTTCAAATTTGTATGTTTGCTTTCTGCAGGCTAAGGCACTTTGAACGGTTACATGGTGCAATTTTGGTGATTTTGGTTGTTATATCAATAAGTAAATAGTGAACCTGAGTTTAATGATAAAGAATATGCATCTTTCTTTAAATTAATGCAAGTCAAATTTGTATTTAACATTCATTAAAAACGCTTTAATGATAGACAAAATTGATGAAGGCTTTCGGTTTCAAAAATGGCGATCTTGTGATTCAAGATAACGCAGGCCGCGTGCATAGGCGAGAAAATGCGATGATGCATATCTACTTACATATAATATAGGTCTTTGCTGTAGTAAGTGTACATTAGATTTTTAAAATGAGCACTCTAAATATAGTTATATAATAATAATAGACAGACGCCCATATGATCTGCTAAGGACGTCTTTAAATAAACACAAAAACACATACACACACACACACTAGTAAGTGTAAAAAAAAACAACCTTTCATTATATATATTGAAAAGCCAATTCAGATGCAGCAAATTTGTGCCCATCTTACATAAACCTGAACATAATTCAGGAAAGAAATAAAAACAAGGAATTAACACATTATATCTAGTGGCCATCAGTGTAGATCCACATCAGCCTGCACATCTGTGCCATCTGTTAAGAATCCACACTGATTCATTCTTGGTCAGAAATAACCTTATGGGACGAGAAGCGACTAGTTTATATCCTAGCTGATAAACCACAGCGATCTGCGCTCCACAGATCCAGATCTGCCTGTACATCGTGAAGTCAGGAAGTCTTATTGGTCAGTTATAAACTTATGAATGTAGACATGGCCTTGTCAAGAATAATCTTATAAATCTAGAAGCATTGAATGAAACCCCAATCAGACTCAATGATGTGTCAGTGTAGATCTAGATTAGCATGCACATCCATGCCGACTGATAAGGATCCTCGTACTGTTCTATTTTTTGGTCAAAAATAACCTTTGTGACAAGAAAGCGACTAGTTTATTTCCTAGCTCATCATGCAACACAGATGGGAGTCCACTGTAGATCCAGGTCTGCCTGTGCTTTGTGCAGTCTGATCAGGATTTACACCATCCATTTATTGATTGGTCAGGAATAAAACTTTATAAATCTAGACAAATCTTGGTCAAGAATAATCTTGTGAATTTTTAAAAGCATCTAGAAAAGCCCCGATCAATCTCATTGCAGCTAGTGTAGATCCAGATCAGCATGCACATACATGCTGTCTGATAAGGATCCACATACTGCTCCATTTTGTTGGCTAGAAATAACGCAATGAGATGAAATGCGACTATTGTGCATACCCTAGCTGACCAAGCTGCAAGGAAGTCAAAAACATGTCGTAGATCCAGATCATTCTGTACTTTAGTGCTGTCTGATCAGAATTTGCACCATCCACATTTAGTCAAGAATAACCTTATTAAACTAGAGAGGGCTTGCATAGATCCTGATAAGACCGATGTGTTTGTTGTCTTGATCACTTTCAGGTCAAAATTAACCTTAATATATTGAGCGAATGGTGCAGGATGTATCGAATCTCCGCAAATTCATCCGATTTAAAAATGTCGGGTACCAATTAAGATCGGTAAATTAAATCTTAACATTCTTCTCCAATATTAACTGATTTTCGGGGAATAGACTTTTATAATAATTATAAGGGATATAATCAACAAAATCATTTCAATCTTGAACTCTGTACGTTTCGGCCTACGACCTTTTCAAAACAAAATACAGATTGCCTTATATGCAAGTGTTATTTTCGTAGACTTGTTTCGGTTTTCATATTAGATATGACAAATAAACTGTAGACATTGATTGAGAAATAGCAATTGTTTGGATGTATTCGAGAAATGGCCATTATTAAGTTTTGTTTTGATGAATTAACGCTTCACGGTGCGCATGCGTATTGAGATCTCACGGTTTCACGGTGCGCATGCGCAATGACATGAGCGGTTTCACGGTGCGCATGCGCTGTAGTATCACGGTTCACGGTTCACGGTCCACGCTTCACGTTACACGCTGCGCGAGCGTTATCGTTCGTCGCAAGGTTTCTCACGCAAAATCGGGGAACCGAATCGCAGGCTTAGCTGTAATGAGAATTAAGGTTCATTGGCTTAAAAATAATTTCAACCATTATTACCCTATAATGGTTGAAATTATTTTTGAGCCAATGGCCATTCATTATTTTTCAAATATTTCGAACCTTAATTCTCATAATGTTGCGCGTCGGAAATGCGGAGAATGTTTTGTCAGTTACAAAAATAATTTCAACCATTAAATACGTTATAGTTGATTTAGAGGCTTGTATGAAAAATTAAACGGTCGCCCAGCTGCGCTGGGCCTGACCGTTTAATTTTCATACAAGCCTCTAAATGAACAATAACCTATACTTAAAGGCAGAATAAATTGCTGCACATACTTTGTAAGCGGTTTGATAATTTTATAACTGATAAGATGGCCATATCCCTAAAAGTTGTCATGGTAATGTTTGCTCGAGGCAGATAATTTACCGGAATTTGAGGGATTTTACATGCGTAATAATACATTCAACTTAGAACTAAATTTAAAAATTAGAAGAAAAACGCTCATCTGAACTGCATTATTATTTTTGGAAATAAAACTTTAAATTGAACATTTACTAAGCATGTGAAAACCCTGACACAAATGTTGTTTACAGAATTAAATAGACTAAGTTATCTATTTTTTTTAATAATCAAATTGAACTACAGAAATAAATACAGAAGGTGTATTTGCGTTCTTTACTGTCGACAGAAACCCGACGGATTGAAACCTGTTATAAAATGAATACTAGTATTTTACCAATTATAATTTCAACCACTAAGTCGGTAAGTGCTTATACATGACAGAGCGATCTAAAACTTTAGCTGGTCGCGCGGCTGCGCTGCGCTATGCTGATTATAGTCCGTAAATTCATTAACCTATATACATATCCAATAGCCTGACGATTATTTTATATGAATGAACATCCGTATTTAAATAAAAATTCTTTGTAGTAATTTATTTTATCATGTCCCATGTATATTATACATAGGCATTTATGAAATTAAATATCAATATGATTTTGACAATAAACTGTAGAATTATGAAACAAAATAGATATTTGAATTTAGCTGTAAGTTGTTTTCTTTTACTTTAATATAAGAAAATGTATTCAAAATTTCAGCTAGCTACCTTATTTCAGCATGGTAGCATATTTACTTAGTAATACTGGGAAATCATTCAATGACGCGTTAGTAGAGAAATAAAGAAATAAATTTCCGCCAAAATTGAAAAATACTGGATTTCAAGTGAACAAACTAATTTTTTAACCTTTAAATTGGCGTGCAAATGACTTATGAGCAGTCTAAATCAAAATAAAATTTGTTCTTCATTGCGCCATGGTAATTTAGAACAGCTCGCATGTTAATCACAAATATATGTCCATTAAAAGCCGTTTTAAAATGTAACTTATTTAGAAAGTTAGTGTTTCGAAACACGTTTATAAGTTGACACTTATTACATGTAGCTACATTTTTGCAAATAATCTCTGTATTGTTAGAGACCGCCATTTTTTAAGTTTTATTAGCATAAATAATATTTTAGTCCCGAATAATGGTTTAATGTTGGGTTATATTCTCAATGAAAACATTTTAAATTTTAACGGGGTATCTAATCTGCAGACTAAAAAAAACTTATCTACATAATTAAAATAATTAAAAAAAAACCGCATCATTTTAAAGCGTTATTTTTCTTAATAAGGACATTTTAATTCAAAGAAATGTAAAGACCACCTTCCCAGCGATCGCTTATCAAGCGATAAGTGAAACTCCGCCTGCAACATTTAGTGCGCATGCGTGAAAGATAACGTTCCCAGGTCAGTTCAACGATAATATGCGCTAAATAAAAACATGTTACTGAAAATCTCAAGATTAAAAGGAAGATTTATATACTGAGCGAAAATGTGAAATAGGATGATATCAATGCATGGCCGATATAGAATTGTTTTCTGCCGTATCTTCCCAAGGTTATGTTACTTCAGGACCAATTAATTCAAATTTATACATTCGATATGTACATCTCAATGTCTTTTTTTTAATGAATGTTATAAGTTTAGTTTATATTAGCAAGCACAACTGCTCCGTGAGGTTTTATTTCTTCACTCGCTTTTATTCAAATGTATGGGATCTGTTTGTTTTGTCAGATATAAGCGTTGAAATGTATTTTTATTCGTTGTATAAAGATTTCATCCAACTATAATACACAGAAAACTAAATCTAAATCACGTTAAGAAAAGCAACCTCAGAAAAAAATGCAGCGAAGTTTTATTTCAAACAACGTTTGATATTTTACAGAAACGTTTTCAGAAAGATTTTTTTAATACATTTTACTTTTACATTTTTATTCCTATGTTTAATATTATTTATGTAAAACGGCGCCACCGTATTACATAAAGCGAGCGAAAATCGCTACAATCTTTACTATCAAAACGGAAATTGAACCAATTAAAAATTCACTCGAAATAGCCATGAATACTGAAGTTAGAAGTAGTTAACTTTTCTCATATATGTTATTTACAATGAAAAACACATAATATAATTATAAAATTTCTGTCAATCAAAATGTTGTCTCGCATTCTTACAATAATAATTAAACCTAGTTTTTGTTTTAAATTGGCCACTTTATGCCAACAATTGATCATTATTTTAAACACATGCATGTCGCATAACTCTACCATGACCAGTTTCTACAGTTAAGACGTTTCTACTATGAAATCAGTGATAAAAAGTGTTGGTGGGCTCAGCATTATTTTATTTAAAAGTAGAGGTTAGAGTTTGGAAAATCTGAAAATCAACATTTCCCAGAACTATGTACAGCGAAACACCGCTAATAAGATTGGAATTGGTACTGGGTAAAATTGGTAAAAGATATTAGGTGGTCTACATTTGTGTTCTCAATTTCTGTGTGATCTTTATGGGACCTTCACTGTAGTGATCATTCAAGCTTTGATAGGGGTACTACAATTGCTGGTCAAAACAAATAACTGCAGTATCATTATATTTCGCGGGGACGAATTCTCGCGCAAATCCCGTAAAAACAAAGTCGCGGGGGCATGAATTCACGCAACTGTGTTTTCCTATAAAGAAACACTGTTACATGGTTTGATTTTGCTGGGGTTGAATTTCGCGCTCTTGTCGCAGCGCGAAATACGCGAAAATTAAACCCGAGCGAAATTGAATGATTTAACTGCACACCACAGCCATAAGTTCAATAACTAATAATTCAGTGAATTCGTTTATTTTCTGGATTCTAAATTTCGTGTGCAGGTCGATCCACATAAGTGTAACTTTACCAAAAACCACGGAAATTTTCTGCCCCCGAAAATAAGGCTTTTACATTAAGTTGAACACAATTTTTATAGCAGAAATTACTGACGAAATAATGTTGACAGGGCAAATATAGGACTGTCTTTGCCCGATCTTAAATATATGATGTCAAAATAAGCAATGAAAAGGATTAAACTGCTAGCATATTCAGACATGTAGCACTACTTTTAATGCAAATTAGTTGTCGTTAGCATAACAGGTCTCTATTGACCCATAAATGATCTTACTAGCCAAGAATATCAAACAACTTCATGCGCACACCTTTATATCTGAAACTAAACCATGTATCATCCGGTTGCGAACAGGTTGCGCACGCTGCCAAGGGACTCCCCAACTTGAGTCGCCCGCTCAGATTTATTTTCATTGTATGAACTGCTATATACAAATGGATCGTGGTCTAAACGTGGGTGGCAAACATCGCTTAAGTGATACAAAAAATAGATGTTCATGCAACAACTGCAAATTCTCGTGATAATTGTAGTAATACGGTCTAGTTAAGTTAAACTTCTTGTCACATAAATGGGTTTGAACGGTTGAGAAAGCACATGGCAATAGTTTTGCGCACTCTGCATGTTACCTATACAGATGCGCCATTTGTATTTGTAAATAAAGTGCTTAAATCTAGTACCATTTAATTGGATCACTCGGAATTTTTGGGTCCGGTAAATAGATGTCAAACTAATACTTAGTAAAAACATTATTATTATTATTATTATTATTATTATTATTATGTTTTTGTCAGTATCATATCATATTTTTTGGACTTTTAAATTGAACAGTGCGATGACGATTTCATACGCCCTTATTGAATATTATAATAAAATGAATGTATAATGATGAATGTCAGGTAAGACTAAATGATCGAAAGAAGTCTGCATTGTTTCATAACTTATTAAGTGGAATTTCCGAATGGAATGAGTCCTATCGGAAAATAATCAACAAATTCCATTCGGAATGATTCCGATCGGAATTAGTGTATATAGAAAAATTCCGATCGGAAAATGTATGTCGGAATGTTTCCTATCGGAATTTGCCGACAGGACTGGTTCCGATCGGAACCGTGAAATTCCGACGGGAAAAACATGTTTTCCTATCGGAAGAATTTTCGTTCCGATCGGAATCGCATGTTTTTAAACCATGTTTTTTTTGCAATATTTCTGTTAATTTCTAAAGTTCCACCATGAAAATTTCCAAATTAAGAGTTGAAGTTACACGCTTTCGAATGATGTATAATAAAGCTGCCTTGCTTTTAAAATGAAAAAAAAGTTTTCGGAAAATATAATATTCCGAAAATTCACAGGATCGTGTTCTTAGAATATATTAAACTCATTACTTTATTACACCATAATTTAATATTGAATCTGTACAATCTGAAATTATTTAGAATTTGTTCAAACTTCAGTACTGCATTTTGTTAAAGGTTATTCTAAAGACAGACAAGCTTTTTGAAAGCTAAACTTGTCGTCGATAACAAAGGTTTGACAGTGCTATTTTTAGCAATGATTGTTACGTTTTTTGAAAATGTGTCTATTGATCTATTTAAAAGATTACAGGTAGTACAGATCAGTCGAATAAAGTTTTTTCGTGGTCAAACAAGTCATGGATATAAAATGAGGTATATCAATTTAAATAATCGCTTTCGCATTAAGGATTAATTTTGTCACACTATGTCTTACTTACTTGCATAAAACATACACATAAGAGCAATTTACGATCAAAATGTAGACACGGTTAGGTAAATTCAAACAATGTTTCATATCATAAAAAGGGAAGCTATTATTTTGTTCTTTACAAGTTAGTGTGCATTGAAGTAGTTGTTGATCTACATGATTTAAAGTTATAAACATAGCTTAAAATTTCTTTATATTTGATTATACACGTAATACTTTTATGTAGATTGTTAAGTAAAAGCAACAGATAAGTATTACTTAAACCCGATTGAATGAAGAGGTTAGATATTAAAAACATCGGTAATTTTAGTTGACGTTTAATGTTTTGATAGAGATTATGCATGAGTAAAGCAAGACAGTAACTTTAAAACAGATGTTATTGTATTTATAAATGTTAAAATTGAGAAAAGACTGCATAATCGTAAAAGTATAATGAACATGACAATCAAAAATGTATTAAATAACAAGACATGGCGCCCTTTTTAAGCATTGTGTACGGGCATTTAAACTGCAAAAGAAATGCGCGTTATGGTTAGCTGATAATTGTTTAAACATTTATGGTGAAAATATCATTTACTACCTTTATACACGCATGCGGTTGAACAATCAGATCACACCCAGGTACCGGCTCTTCCAAGTACAGGTAACTCTCCCAAATAATTTTAGAGGTGTGCAGATGAGCCTCATAATAACAGTCCTTGGTTTGACAGTAAGAATTACTGTTTTCTTGCATACCAGATCATGTAATCCGGTGTTTTCACCCGTGTAGGAAATTTTGATCCTACACCCCCCCATGTAGAATGAGTCACATGAGTGACGTCACGTCTTCAAGTATCTGACGTAATTTATTCAAGTTATGTCAACATTTCAAAATAAGGAAAATAAATTAGTTTGTCTACATCCACAGAGACGTTATAAATAATAAAAGGTATGCAAGAAAAAGTATCTTGCATGAGACAATCGGTAAAGATAGAAAAAATCTGTCACCTCGGGTGAACTGTTTTGGCGGGGAGAGAGAGCCTCGTTCCCGCAAAACAGTTAACCCTCTGTGACAGATTTTTACATCTTCACCTCACTCTCATGCATGATACTTATAATAAGATACAGTTGTACATGAAAAGCATTTATAATTATATAGTATAAATTGAGAAGGCTGTACCTTTCCCTTTAATCCAAATTAATGGTAATGATTCTCTACATTATGAACAACAATGTGTTCACCAATATGACAAAAGTTTTAAAGACATCCATTCGGTAGTTTCCGTTGGCGGCCAATGAAATGTGTGGGATTAGGCATGAGGAAAGCAAGACGTATAACTGTAAAACAAATGTTATTGTATTCACTGAAGTGTTGCGAGTGAGGCTCAACTACTAATTCAGTAATTGTAATAGATAATAAGTTTACAAGAGAATTCAAATTGAAAACAATAACAAAAAACTCATTTTCAAAATTATTGAGAACTTGTAAACAGTAATGGACACAAGAGTAATTGTAACTACGTTTATACAGCCCTGCGGTTTACCAGTCAGATGGATCTCATAAAAACATACCTAGTGTATAAAAGCTAGATACACAGTTAATAATGCTAGCTCAATCGGTTGCGTTGTCGGAATTGCAAGGCTAGGCGCTGTCGCCATGAAGGTGCGGATTTGCTTCCGACTAGAGGCAATAGAATTTGTCTTTGTTGTTATTATTTTCTACATGATACATGATACTCTGATATCTGGCATTTAGTATATTTCTTTCCTTAGATAAGCTTTAGCTTTAAATAAATATTTAAATACAGTTGTTTTCCTTTTTGTTTCAATCGCCAGTGATTTAACTTTACTATTACTATTTATTTATTTTTTGTTCTCTTTAATCGTTTTTAAAAGAGAATTTTCACAAACGGATTTAAATGTTGATTCGAAAGAAGTACATGTTCAGAAAAATGGTTTTCGTTTTATTTTAACTAAAATGATCAGGTGTTAAATTAGTTATGCGTATTCGGCATTTATTTCGTAACATTTGTTATAGGTTATCGAAAATAAATAAAAATTTCATTCAAACAGCTTTAATATCGTTTATTAGTAAACATTTACATTGTCATACAAGTACACTATCTTTGTTTATTATCAGCTTCCTGTCGTTTTTGTATTGTGAGTGGTATTTTTGATAGCTTTTTGATCAGTTGATATACGATAAAAAGATATATAACAGTTTTTAATTTAAAGGAGCTTGCTCTGCTGGAAATACCTTAGTTCATTTCATCCTCACAATTAGCTAGGAGTTAGTGAATTACTGACATACCTCTTCATTATTATTATAATTCTTAAGAGTATGAAAAGCTCATTAAACAAGACTGACTGAAAATTGAGGCAGAAAATGTAAGACACCTTTAACAAGGGAAGGAAATCCTTTTTTATTTTTGAAAAGAAGCATAAAATCAGTGCAGTATTTACACGGTATTTACACAGTATTTTATTTACATTCATCTGTTTATTAGAAGCTTTAACGTTTTCAGAAAATAATATTTTGTTTACAAAGTAGTTGATTTATAGTCAGATTTATATTTAAACTTGTTTATCAGTATTTCAATTTACGTGACAAATATGTCAGATTAGGAATGAAGTTCATTTATACAGGCTATGAGTTATTTCAAACAACAAATAGATTTAAACGTTACTCAGCATAGGAGGAAACGTGACTTCCATCTTCCTAATCACAGTTCAGGGTGTTATATTCACTGTCTCAATTGTGGTTAATACGTACATGTATGTATACACTGTATCACTACATAATACCTACAGTGGGGAATTTCGCCGGAGGTTTGGGCTAACCTGTGCCCAAGGTTATAAAGCTGAGCATGGAAACCAGTCTCAAATCTCAAGCATCTGATTGGCTGAAATGGCGACCAGTCGCCATTTCAGCCAATCAGATGCTTGAGATTTGAGACTGGTTTCCAAACTCAGTTTTTTAAACTTGGAACCTGTACAATAAAGGATCTGTTGTGAGTGAATGTTACTGCGTTAGTTACGGTTTTTAATTAAACAACTTTGGCTTTAAATATATGAATTCACACATAAGTTGCCTATGTAGGAATATTACATTAACTTTGTTTACAAGTTTTCTACAGTTACATTTGTAGTATGATGAATGTTTATATTTGAAAACACTTACTTTTTATGTTCCTGATACGTGTCCAGGACCTTAAATGTCTACCTTTAATGTTCCTTAAAGCCTAAATAAAGTTCTTACAGAAAATGTTTGTACATGTATATTGCCATCCTCGTTGTCTCCTGCCAGTTAATTTAGTTATCATGATCAGATGTAGACTAAGACTTATGTAACGAGAAATATTTCGAATTAAAATATATATTTACCATGTAACACATTTACTTAAAATCATGAACGCATTTTTTATATTAACTGTCTATAGTTAAATTATTTCTTAACTCTGAAAATGAACAAAAGAAACATTTTGTAAACTAAAATGAACTAAGGCACTGCCTCTCTCGGAATCGACGACTCAAAAGTGATATATATCGTATGTTTAACAGTAAAACAAAGAAACAAGTCATCATTTTTTTGTTTTCCTTTTTAACCAAAACTGATCAAGGTTGTAAGATGCAACACTACATCTTTGTGAGCTGAATGATTCTGTGAAGTTTGGAAGAATCCTTTGAGATGTTGAATACACCAGTTTGCCTGTAACTCTTAGTTAAACAGCACCAAAATGTGATCAAAATGCAAGGCTGACCGATGGTATAAGAAATGTAGACTCATAAAAATCAAATCTGGTTAACAAGGTAGATTGTAAAACATTATTCCACAACACCTAAAATACCTAGTTGGGATATGGTGACACCAATGACAGAGCAAGTAGCGAAGCTTGTCATGTTCTTTGAATATTCAAGCTTGAATCAACAAACATACTTTCGGTCTGAGGACTTAAGATAATACTATGAGTGACAGTAGAGGAATTTATTATCCGAATAGAATGAAACATTCAAATTAGTCCATGAAAAGCAAATGCTGAAGGAGTCTATTCCTATTTTCTATGGTTCCATTTAACAGCAAATTATATTCATAACAAAATTATACTGATGGTCTTGTTTATTTACTGTTCTTCAATGAGGTCTACATTAAAACGTTTTTGTATTATTTGATATCACAATCTCACAGTATAATTGTATAGACAATTCTTTTTCTTATCAAGTGACATCCAAAGCAGCACCATCTATTGCAGGAATTAGTAGTTGAAGTATATGTAAACTGTATGCTCCCTCTACTGTCTAGAACAGTTAACCTGGTCTCCCCACAGCATTTCATGTGAAGCTGTTTTCCTGAAATATTAAATTCAACAGCAATGATCATATTCTGTGCCATAGCTGTCTACCAATTCTGCATAAGTATCTATAGGCTTCATAAGCTTGGTGATACACATCTCTGAAAATAAATATTTTATTTTAAATCTTCTCTAATATAAACTAGAAAGTCAGTTATACAGTACCTTTTGTGGCTTATGAAGATGTACATAAATTGCTGTTGCAGTTAACAGTGAACAATTCATACTGTTGCTATAATTTATTTATTACATATAGGGTCTTTTTATTAAAATCACATAAAAGGAAGATGGTCAATGATGAAAAATTTAATGCCATCTTTAATTCCTACACAAGATTAGCATAAAACCAGAGTGTTATCACATTTTAAAGACCACAAAAAATGTGCCAGCTGATCTGAATCTACATCTATGCCATCTGATCTGGATTTACATGGGCTGACCGTTTTTGGTAAAAAGGTGTGTCCATGAAGTAGATTAAGTTATTAACTGTGAAAACTGAAACAGCATTGTTTTCTTTCTAAAAAAGTGAACAAGTTTATGAGATTTATCCACTAAAAAAAGGATTAAATAAGTGACCACAGGGACCCATCATGAATGTACAACATGGTCCGCAGAGAAACTTTGTGGCGTTTGATTCTGTGTCTTCCAAAGATTTGGCATGTTCAGGTGATGTTGTTTGAACATGCCAGAGATTATGGTACACCATAGCAGGGCTGGACAAATTAAAATTTAGTATCTAGTCCAGAACTAGCTGGGTAAATATTTCAGCTAGTCCCACTTTTGCGCAAATAAGGAAATTCTGATTAGTCGGTATTAACAGTAAAGAAAGAAACAGGAAATTAAAGAGGAAGCGTTACCTGGGGGCTTGATAATGTTAAAATAGATCTCAAAACATTATTTTGTAATAAAATTATTGCTGTTGTTATATGATATGCATATGGTGCTAAAAGAGAATGGCGCATATCAAATTAACGTTTAAACTAGTCTACACTAAAAAATTGAGCTAGCCCACGGACAAGCAATCAGATATTTTGAGATTGTCCGATACAATTTTCAGCTTGTCCAAGGTGTCCGGCTAGTGGATTTGTCCAGCCATGCATAGTCATGTAAAGGAAGGGCAAATTCTGTGCTGTTTGAGTGTTTGTACAGTTTATTAAGGGTAAATTAAAAAAATTACCTCTCCAGTAGTCTAATTTTTCTCCTATTCCAGTTTGATGCTCTTTGAACCAGATTTGTCACGCATCTTTCATATGTATACTTCAAACTGAAATACAAATTACAAAAAACAAATTTTATAAACGATATTATTTGCCCAATGCATGCATATACCTTCCGATGACTAAATTTATTTTCTTATTGACAGACTTCGTTAAAGTCGCCGGACCGTCGGACCTGTCCGGTAAAATTTGGACTGGTCTGATGTTTTTTCCAATGTTGTAGGACCGAATGTCCGGCAAAAATTTGATCTCCATATTCCAATTTTACTCGCTAAATTACAATTTTACTCGCTGTTTTGATTCGAGACTGTTCCGAAGGAAATGAGTGAGGATATCCAAATGAAATATTTTAAGTATTCGTCAGAATGACAGTTTGTACCACTGAAAAAACACCCTTAATACTGTGTTTTGCTTATTTAATGTGTTAAATGATTCAGTCAGACAGAAATTGTTTCGGTCAGACAGATTTTCACATCTTGTCTGACCTCATGTCTGACACTTTTTTTACAACTTTCGGGAAGTCTGTAGCGATCATTACACTCAAACATCTGGACCAAGGCATGTATACAAAAGCTCGACACAAACTATTGGACTGTGAAAACTAAATAAAATAAATAAATTTTTAAATTTATACCAATTAATTAATGGTCAACACGGCTTCACCATGCAACACATTTGAACTTGTAACAGTTACTTGTTTGACAGAGCAGAGGTGTAGAATTCCACTCGACCGCTCGCCATGGCGAGTAAATGATCCGTTGGGTCGAGCAAAGCGGCCAAAACATTCGACCGGCATGGCGAGTAAATTTTTCAGAAAAGCACAGGTGTTTTCTTCAAAGAATGAAATATTTTCACTTTGTTTACAAAATACAATTCGATTTCCGGAATTTCGGTCGATTTCCAGTGTATTCTGAACGTTTCTGATGTAAAGATAACAGCAGCGATTTATTTTTATCCTCATTGGGTTTCCCAAATCAGAACGAGGCTGCAAGTGCACCTTTTTTCCCGCTGTATGTCAAAACTTATGTATAAACAAATGAAGATAACGTTTTTTAATCAAGATACCGGTGATGATGAAAAGCGAGAGAGCGAGCGAGACAGTAAGAAAGAGATAGAATGAAAAGAAAAACGAAAATTGCAACAGAAAGAGTATTTTATTTAAAATGAAAATTAGTGTTCTTTCTGTTTGGGCGAGTGCACTGACTCATTCACTCGACCTGCAGGGCGATTGAGTCAAAGAAAATTTCTACAACTCTGTGACCGTCACCAGGGATTCTAAAATTTCAAAATCCCAATCGGACATTGGCGCCAAACTTCCGGTTCGCACGAACAGCAACTTCCGGCCCGCACGAACAGCGACTTCCGGTCCACGCGTTTAGCGTATTTCACTCTCCCGACCCCCAGTCCATTTCTCATTTCCAGCATATTTTCTCGTCGGCGTTATCCCATAACCTCTCAACAGATTAATGGTTTTTGAGCTGTAGACCGAAATTTTTTTGTAAATTTGTAATTTATTTTAATCGTTAAATATCGGACTAACGCATCTGTCAATAAAATGCAAACTGTTTATCGTTTACGTTAATTTATACAACCCTTTGTTATCTAAAAGTCTGACGTCAAACAGACTAGCGCAGTCTATTTTTGGAAATTAAATAACCCGCCCGTTGTTAAAATGAGACCGACCACATCCCGTTTCATATATGCCGCAGGCTATTCGTGGAACGTGTAGTCGTGGTAGTCATGGTAGCAGACATGTGAAGTCGCTAATTGACAGGTTAATAGCTGATTAAGCTGTGAAAAAATGTACATGTAGGTGATTTTGTAACAGTTTGTAGGCCAATATTCATGACCGATGTTTTAAACCAATTTTGAAATTTCAATCGGACATTCTTCCCGAAAATCGGCCAATGACCGGCCTGCCGATAATTTTAGAATCCCCGCGCTCTGTCAGAGCAATTATTCCTAAAATCTGAAATAAATAATAAGTGGTAAACACGGCTTCGCCGTGCTTCCTATTTAAATCATTCTACGCTATGCCTCATTTTTTTATGAAATGTAGCTCTAATAATTTTTACTTGTTGTAAATGAAGCATTATTCAGATAGCATTTGGTAAACAAAGCTTTACAGAAAGAGCATTTATTTAAAATGTAAGGGCGAGTGCACTTACTCATTCACTCGACCTGCAGGGCGAGTGGGTAAAAAAAATTTCTACACCTCTGCAGAGCAATTATTTTTAAAATCTGAAATAAATAATAAGTGGTTAACACGGCTTCGCCGTGCTTCCTATTTAAATTATTCTACACTTTGCCTCATTTTTTATGAAATGTAGCTCTAAACATTTTTATTTGTTGTAAATGAAGCGTTATTCAGATAGCATTTGGTAAACACAGCTTTACCATGCCTCAAACAACTTAGATTAGCAGAGTAGCTTTATGCTATATCTGCAAACCTTGGGTTCGAGTCCTGATCATGAATACACATCTTCAAGCTGGTCAGATTTCATTTGACCAGTTCTGTCCAGTCTACAATATCCAGAGTTAATTCAACGCAATACCTTATCGCTTTCCCACACCAAATAAAACGAAAGCAATCGATATTACTATCTAATCTGCAATGTTAATCTTACTGTTCTTGTTGATGATTGCAGTAAAAAAATAAATAAAAACGTCGTAAATTTCCAATGTTTAGAATAATGGGGAAACCGGTGTAATTGTCACTTTGCCACTCTGTATTTTAATTAATTAACCAAAATTCGAACAACTACCGTAATGCGCATCGCTGCGGTGGAGTCTACTGTTAGACTCTAACTCTGTGACAATGTTAGGTTTTAATCAATGTAGAAACTTATTTACCTTATTGTTTTAGGCGAGTTTAATCTTAATTGTTATCTAACATATGGAAGAAGAACTTCTGAAAATGTGAATCGAGAAACAAAATGGCGGCTTTTCAGTTTTTAAATACGGAAGTAAGCACTGAAGACTATTTCACCCGGATGAAAGTCACATGGTCCAATCAGAAGCCTTATTTTGCGACACGGTTTCAAAGTTTCTAGTTACTCCTTTTGCTCATGCGCAATACCGTAATCGTAGGGTCGATTCCGTAATAAAATCATTATGAATACCACGAATAATGAAAAGATTAGAGAATTTTACAGAAGTCGCGACTAACTATTATTGATTTTGTTTTATTTTAGGGATTTGTAAAAGATATATAGGGCGTTATTCAGAGAACCATGGCCACAGGCTTTAATGGGCAATTCTGGAACATTTGGGCCCAAGAATTCCAAAAAGGTTTGTTAGTTTTCTTCATGATTTCTTAATGATTGTTCATGTTTTATATATTGCATTACTAGCATGCTATGAAAGTTGAACGCAGAAATCATGAGAGCCAGGCAGAAACAAGGCTGTGTCAAGGTTACGCCTGAATGCGTTATTCAAGGGTTTGGATACCTTGATCTTCGCCAAATACTGATGATTGGTTACTTTCTCACAAAGTTATAAAAAATAAAAACAAGCACAATATGTTTTAGAACTACTACTTTTGCGAAACATTTAATCTGTGGAACGAAAACTATCAGTTTTTTTTGCAAATTAACTTCCTTAAAATTAAAGAAAGAACAAAACCCAACGCTTAAATTTCCAAAGTCACGTATTTTTTTATTTTTTATTTTTGTAAACCGATAGCTACTAAACCGTCAGCTTCCAAGATATATTGGTGATCGGATTCCTCCAGATATTAGCATTCACCGGCATAATAAATGTAAGAGTGATTCCCCATGTTATTTGTGTCAAGATTTCATTTTGGCTCATTTTGTTTTGTCTGATTATTATCATAAACTATCTACATTCGTTGCCCAGATTAGCTGTGTTGGAGAATTTTATGATTTGCTCAATAAACTGTTTTAAAAAAGGTCTTCATTCATAATTCAAGAAACAAAATCGCAAAGAGCAACGGAATGTTTTTTCTCTCACCTTTTTTCTTCTCTTACTTTTTAACATACACTAGATGAGTGTGTTTTTCTTTTCAGCATCAAATAACTTTAATAGTGGTCAGGTAAAAGTATACAAAGAATGTGGAAATGACGCTCTGAACAAAAATGACTTGGCTGCTGCATTGCACTTTTACAGTTCTGCAATCGGCACTATTCATCATTTTCCAAGTGATCCTGGGGTATATGCAGAATACCATTACGTGCTATGTAACCGATCTTTGGTATTGTTCAGATTGGAAAGATATAGAGAAGCGGAACAAGATGCACAACTTGCGATCATGGTTTGCGGCACTTATATCAAGGTAAGCAATAGTCTGACTTCACAAACATTTGAAAACGCCAGTCTTAATGCACGTAAAAAGATTATTAGATTTTCTCCTCATGTGTTCAAATCATTGATTTAGTACTGTAATCAGTAAAGTAACCCGTTACCGATGTCATGCAGTGATTGTTACGTATATCAGGGCTATCAGATCAACCTTTTTGGGGGTTGCCCCGGTTAGCTCAATTGGTTGCGTCGCAAATATTGCAGGGCTAGCCGCTGTCGCCGTGACCGTGCGGGTTCGCTCCCAGTTAGAATCACTTTCATTTGAAATCCACATCAGGGCTATTTGTGCAGTGTGGCGGCCGTAAAAAAGTCTCCCCGTACATAAAGTCAGCACTGTTATCAGTAAAATAACCCGTTACTGATGTCATGCAGTGATACGTATATCAGGGCTATTCGATCAACCTTTTTAGGGTTGTCCCGGTTAGTTCAATTGGTTGCGTCGCAGGAATTGCAGGGCTATGCGCTGTCGCCGTTACGGTGCGGGTTCGCTCCCAGCTAGGGGCACTATAGTTTGAAATTCACAGTTGCGCTGTTTGTGCAGTGTGGCGGCCTTCAAAAAGTCTCCCCGTACATATAGTCAGTACTGTTATCAGTAAAATAAGCCGTTACCGATGTCATGCAGTGATTGTTACGTATATCAGGGCTATCCGATTGACCTTTTTGGGGGTTGTCTCGGTTAGCTCATCAATTTCGAAAAGCCAATAAAATAAGTTGAACTTCCCATATTTCAACACGCTAGCCGAAAATGAAGACAACGAAAACTGAACAAATCATTCTCATCATAACACCAAGGTATACCTTTCTATACAGAACATTTATTGTAATAATCAGTACAAGTATCATTCAAACAAAATTTAACAAGCAAAAGTTAAGACAATGGGAACTTAGCACCAAACAATTTTAAGAATAAAATAGGGGTAATTTTGTCAGAGACAGCCCCAAATATGAAAATATTGCAGGCTAGGTTTAATTGAGCCTGTTTATGGGGCAGTAATGGAAATGGATATTACTTCCCACGCTGCCTAACCCCAGGTTGAGCGGAATTCAATACTTACACAAGTAAACAGTACAATTTAGATCCTTCCCAAACGACGGTTTGCATAGGGCTGTGGCATGGAACCTTAAATGTGGTATTTTCAGATTAATACTATTCAATGTTAAGCAGCGTATGGTCCCCGTATCAAAGAATAGATTTTCACTGAACGAAAAAAAATAGGCGAAACTGAACAGAATAGAATTTAGACAGGAGATCGGATAACACCAATCTTGCATATCACAGACATACATGTCATAGAGAAGTCCAAAGGTACAAAACACAAGAATGAAGTATAGTGGTGATTGGACAATATCCAAATCTATTATGCCTGGGGCATTATTGAAAATACCAATCTCAAATCTGGCCGAAATATTCAAACAAAATTAATTTTTAGCTCGACTATTCGAAGAATAGGGGAGCTATCCTACTCGCCCCGGTGTCGGCGTCGGCGTTCCCGTCGGCGTCCGTTAAACAAATGCGTTAAACAAAAAATGCACTTTGGTCCATCACTTGAAAACTACTTACGATATCAACTTGAAACTTGAAATATATATTCACCATCAAATTCTACATCATTACCAACAAACCCATAACTCTGCTACAAATACTTTTTAAGTTATGCCCCTTTTTTACTTAAATTTTGCGTTATGCAAAATATGCACTTGGTCCATAACTTGTAAACTACTTGAGATATCAACTTGAAACTTGGAATATATATTCACCATCAAATTCTACATCATTACCAACAAGACCCACAACTCTGCTGTCAATATGTTTCAAATTATGCCCCTTTATCTTATATTTTGTGTTAAGCAATTTGCCCATAACTTTAATACTACTTAAGATATTGCCTTGAAACTTGAAATATATTTTCACTATCAAAATCTACATCATAACCAACAAGACCCATAACCCTGCATCCAATATTTTTTAAATTATGCCCCTTTTTCACTTACATTTTGTGTAAAGCAAAATATACACTTGGGCCTTAACTTCATTATGAATGGAGGGATTTCAAAATAACTTGGCATAAATGTTTACCTTGACAAGGCGGTGTGTCGCGTACAATATCCATGCTTGTAGGTCCAAGGTCAAGGTCACTGTTACTAAAAATAGAATTTTCTTGCAAAATCGTGTCCGCTCTGTAACTTTGTTGTTTTCTATTGGATTTTTTAATAACTTAGTATTATTGTTCACCATATCAAGACGGTGTGTCACGTACATGCCCAGGCCTGTAGGTCCAAGGTAAAGGTCACTGTTACTAAAAATAGAATTCTCTTGTCCGAGCTGTTACTTCGTTATGAATGGAGGGATTTCAAAATAACTTGGCACAAAGGTTCACTATGACAAGGCGGTATGTCCACGCTATACCCATTTCTGTAGATCCAAGGTCAAGGTCACTGTTACTAAAAATAGAATTTTCTTGTCCAGGCTGTAACTTTGTTATGAATGGAGGGATTTCAAAATAACTTTACACAAATGTTAACTATGACAGGGCAGTGTGTCACATACCATGCCTGTAGGTCAAAGGTCAAGGTCACTTTTACTAAAAATAGAATTCTCTTGTCTGGGCTGTTACTTTGTTATGAATGGAGGGATTTCAAAATAACTTTACACAAAGGTTCACTATGACAAGGCAGTGTGTCTGCACATACCCAGGCCTGAAGGTCCAAGGTCAAGGTCACTGTTACTAAAAATAGAATTTTCTTGTCTGGGCTATAACTTTATTAAAAATGGAAGGGATTTCAAAATAACTTGACACAAAAGTTAACCATGACAGGGTGGTGTATTGCGTACCATGCCCATGCCTGTAGGTCAAGGTCACTGTTACTAAAAATAGAATTCTCTTGTCAGGGCTGTAACTTCATTAGGAATAGAGTGATTTCAAAATAACTTGACACAAATGTTCATCATGACAATGTGGTGTGTTGCTTACCATGCCCATGCCTGTAGGTCCAATGTCAAGGTCACTGTAACTAAAAATAGAATTTTCTTGTCCGGGCTATAACTTTGTTTTGAATGGAGGGTTTTCAAAATAACTTGGCACAAATGTTCACCATGACAAGGCAGTGTGTTGGGTATATTACCCATGCCAGTATGTCCAAGGTCAAGGTCACAGAAATTATTTCTGTTATTTGAAATGAATTTCTCTCTTACCATTCACTTGTTAATATTTTTGCTGATTGAACATGAATGTATGGCCATAGTTGTTATTGTTTTAATCTTTAAATTGCATTTGTTTCAAATGATTCGAATAGTCGAGCACGCTGTCTCCTCTGACAGCTCTTGTTAGAAGTACTATTAATAATCATTACCGTAACAGTGAATATAGAAACGGGCCGTCTTTGAATTCTCGCTATGTTACAGTGATTTTGGAGATAAAAACCCGGAGAGTGAAACTATGAAATTTATATAAGTTTTCCTATGCGTGATTGAGTGATATTTAAGAACAGTTACAAAGATGTTTTAATTGTCACATAGCATTCCAAAAAAAAGAAGTTACGTTGGTTACAAATGAAAATGTGTGACTCAGCAATTAAGACTAACTTCGTTCGCTAGATAGGAACCTATAAATCGAGTATTTTGTCATTCAACCCGGTAAGAATCAATGCATTCAACAACCTAATGATATTTTACAGGGATACTGGCGAGCAGGCCAGGCTGCATATCATGATCCAAATGATCCAAATGGTGCTTATCGTGCGTTGGAATATTTTGCAAATGGTCTTAAGGTTGCCAGAAGAAACGAACATGGTGATGTTACTCTATTTCTCGCAGAAATATGCAGAGTAGCTGCAGAACGACCGAACACAGGTGACTGTAAAACCTAATTATTTTACACATTAAAAATTTCTTAGAAAAATTATACTTTCGTCTGGTTGACACAGTTTTCAGTTTAAAATACTTCAAAACCTGTTTATGCCCCACTCTGAAAGATGTGGACATACATGTTTGTCCATGTCATTTCTTACGTCCTTCTGTCTGTCCGGAAGTATTATGCAGTAAAATTATGGTTGAACCATGGTTTAAAGCTTAATTTATAGTCATAAAACAACCGCGTGTTGTTTCTCTGTAATTTTAAGCTAGGCTATTTAAAGAATAAACCCATGTCGGCGTCCGTGTCCGTTAAATACTATAAAATTAATGGTCATTACCAAGAAGATTCATAACTCAGGTGCAAATACTTTCGAAATTATGCTCCCTATTTCTTAATCAAAATATGCACTTGTTCTTTAACGTTGACAAAACTCGACATATCAACGTGAAATTATTTATTTACAATCAACATTTTGATCATTACGATCGGGAATCATTACTAAAGTACTTTTTTTCAACGTGTGGCACCTTTTAACATGTATTTTGTATAAAATTGTTATGCACGTGGTCAAAAACTTTAAAACTACCTGAATAATTAACTTAAAACTTGGAATATTTATGTTTTTTTAAATAATATATACCATAACTAGTAAAACCCGTTACTCTACTACAAACATTTATTTCAATTATCCCCTCTTTTACTTAAATTTTTATTAAGCATTTTGCCTATTACTTATATTAACCAAATTATAATACGATTTCACCATTATCAACACTTTCACCAAGACCTATACTATTTTTATTTCAAATGAATCGAATTGTCGAACTTGTTGTCTCCTCTGACCGGTCTTGTAATGTTTCGTTATCCTTTGAGTAAAGTGGGAGAATAGTGTTGTGATATTTAATGTTTCATACTGTAATTTAATCATCTGATATAAGGCCAGAGAAAAAAATATTTTAGATTCTCATCCCCGCCCGCCCCTGTCCAAAACCACAGCCTCAAAAAAATTTATTGGTAAAAAAATCAAAACATATTCTGTTCCGTACAGAACGGGTTTTAGACCATCCCGAAATACCTTCCTAAGGTATTTCGTTAATAAAAAATAAAAATAAAAAGTGCCCACCCGCCCCTTTTTTCCCAAAATCCGGATGATAATCTAATAATTTATTTTCTCTAGCCTAAACGTTGCGCAATAAAAACGAAAAAGTCTAGAAATATCATAAAAATCTAGTATAGGAGTAAAGTATCGATCAGATCACTAGCTTAATAGCCAAATTCGGATACCTGATAAGAATTTGTGTTTAAAATTTCAAAACAGAAATTCACAATGAAAGGATTTTTACTAATTACAAAAAAGTTAAAACTGTTTAGATTGTTTTTTTTTTCACAAGAATAGCGTCATCCTGGACAAGGTATGGTTTTAAGGAATTACACAGTTCTAATGCGAACAAAATGTTAATTTGACTTTGTGTGATCGGTACATTTTAAAGAGAATTTTGTTGGTCTGAGGCGTCCACATGTACAGAGGCACGAGAACATAATCTTTCGTTGACAAAAATTACCCGACTATAAAACACTATCATAAAATTCATTGTTTTGCCTTTTGAGAACTTGTAATTGCAAAACGTTATTTCGTTATTTCTGCTTACAGAAGGGATCACTGTTCTTCTACAAGCTATTGAATTGCCGGACGCAGGAAGTGAACACGTGTTGTGGGAAAATGTGTTAGCTCGTTTAAGCAAAGACAGCAAGTGGAAAGTCATTGCAATGCTTTTCAATGGAAGAAACGGGTATACATAAATACACTTAGAAAACTATGATATTGAAAACTATAGCTTTTGATTCATTCAGTCACAAACTGTTCAATTTCATTTACCACACTAATTTCCTTGCTTTTTTCATAAACATAGTGAACAATCTTAGGCAAGATGTAGGGCAGGAAACTTTTGGAAGGAATATGTGTAACAGCTTTTAATTAGTGTTTTGTCGTGCCAAACGACTACCAAATTGCAAACATCATTTAGTTGATAAACTGTTGAACAAAGGTACCAAATTATCTTTGCAAATACACCCAGTTATTTCTTTTTGTAATAAAAAGAAGTTCGCAATTCGGAGATTGTTGATGGGTTATTCATGATATTTGTATACCGATCCTTCATCATATCTGTTAAATTATTATTAAGAGAAATGATAAATGGTCTAACTATCCAGCTAGGCTGGTATTTAACTTTGCAATCTCATGATATTCCTACAGGAATTTGTTTGTTTCAATTTGTAATTACATGCCTCCTCTTCCTCATCATGTTTAATGTATTCTCTATTTTAATCTAAAAAGCTCACCAAAAACTAGTGCTTCTTGTTTACACATATTTATTAGTTAATTAATAATTGTTTTACTAGTCCGAACCCACATCGTCTTTGCACATTAGACACGTCATCATGGGATTGTACAAAGTTAAGTGTGCAAAAACTTCTGACAGATCTTGAAGCAAATGACATAAAATCTTGGGGAGAACAGCTAGCTCTACTTCTTGTCAAACAGTCGGCAAGTTTTGAAAATACTACGACTACGGATTCCAGCAACAACAGCGTGATATTTTTTGTTCAAACCGCTCTGAAGATCAGTAAGTCATTGTCATGATGCGAATAAATACTGTAACATTGTATTACTTTTGCTTAAACGCAACGTTAGTACGTGCTGAAAACAGTTTTTATTCATAATATTTTTTTAAAAGAGACCCTCATCGTAAACAGTTGTCGTTCTTGGATTTAGTACTGGGACAAACAAACCGAACTAGATGTCATTTAAAAGATGCGATATTTTATAACCATTAATCAAATATTAAATAGTTTTTGACAGTTCTTTACTAACCAAGTGAAATTTTCATACATGTATAAGGAGTTGCCACATCCAAAAAGCATATCCTCGCCACATAACAACAAGTATAGAGGAAAAGGGAGCAGGTGTTATAAAATTATCAAGTTTAAATAAGTTATTATCATAAACGTTTACGAAAAAGAATACCTTAGGACTAATTGCCTTGGAACGGTCAGTGGCAACAAAATGTCACAGTGGGTTTACATCTGGACTTAGGGTGCAATTATTCCACACGTGCCCCAATAGATTCTCATTTGAAATTAAAACAAGTGCAAGTTATCTTCGTGCATAAGCTCCAACCCACCCTTTAACTTCGACAATTTTGCATGCAAACTTAGAAACTTAGAATACATAGGAAGCCAATACTTTTCGCATTAGCATGCAACAAAAGCTGAGTAATCAATAGCCTATCGAGAACAGAGCCCATGAACTGAGCCCAGCAAGGTCACGATGACAGGAATAAAAGAATCAAATTTGAACTAGATGGACAGTGTATGATATTTGCATACATATGCTCGGACAGTGTGAGAGAAAGCGATATAGAGAGAGAGAGAAAAGAGAGAAAAGAGAGAGAGAGAGAGAGAGAGAGAGAGAGAGAGAGAAAGAGAAAGAGAGTAAGTTAACTACCGTGTTAAATATCAGGCGGTATTACTTTTCCATCCAAAGCCCTATTCAAAGACTTAATCTGTTGTTCCCCGCCCCCGATCGATTATATCAAGTAACAAGAGCAAAAATGTATAAATAATCTAGATGGACATAATGATTCCGAAGTCTGACTCAACTGCCGGACTGTGTTAAATTAAAATGTTGATAAGGCCTTCAATAACGTATTTATACGTACACGTTTAAACGTCTGTAATTAATTTTCATTTTCTCTATACACTTAACTGCACAAACATTTTCTTATGTTCTTCACACATATACTTAAGGAAAATTGATATTTTTACAAAAATGTCAATATTTCCGTTGATTAACTTTCTGCTGCTACAGAACTTACACATCCAAAGTCTATTATTGAAAATTTGAGATATTACTGATTTCGAATAAAGATGTACATGCAACGTGTTTTTCTTTTTTTTTAAATTTTGATAATATATTCATATATACATATATATGTTATTATCATACATTATATTTTGTATTCAAGGTTCAACGGAACTGCTAAAATTGGTTCTGGCAACATATAAGGACATGCCTGAAAAAATCAACGCCCAGGATAAAAATGGATGCACCGCAGTTCACATTGTTGCAGCCGCACAAAATGTTCATACTACTTTCTTAGCGAGTGTCCTTAAACTTCTTTTAGACGCCAATGCAGATCTGGGTGTTGTGGATAAAAGCAATAAAACACCTAGTGATTATGTGCAAAACAATGACACTTTAAAGCAAATTCTCCACTATGGGTTGAATTCTGGTAATTGTCCATTGCCTGTACTTGAAGAATAAAAAGGATAAAAATATTAACAAATTGAAAAGAAGTGGTTTTAGACATATAACCATAATCGTGTAGTACGAATGACACGAACAACCATTAAAAAGCAGCCATAATTTCTGTCATTGACAACATTACATGGTTCTTCTTTAGAGCTTAAAATGAAATTTAAACTTATAACTTACAAATAAGATATTTCGGTATTTATGCATATCGTGTTTGTTACAAGAAAAACATTTTATGTTTAATAATGTATTCATTATTCATTATTTTTTGGAACATATTTAAAATCATTATTTCAGGACATGGTAATCACTGAAATAATTTTAATTAAAATTGAACGAAATAATACAAAACAACTTTCCTATAATTGCAGATTTAATTATACACCAGTTTGAAGAGTTGAAGACTCAAGGAAACAATGCCAAAAAAGGGGGAAATTACGAGGAAGCTCTGCGTAAATATGACGAAGCATTAGGTGTTGCACAGATATCACCGAAATTGTACAAAAAGGCGGCTATAATTTATAGCAACAAAGCGAATGTTCTCTATGCACAGGAGAAGTATAATGAAGCACTCGGTAATGCTCTAGCTGCTGTAAACAGTGATGAATGCTATGTTAAGGTTTGTCAACATGTTATTATAATTATTTAAAAGTAAAATTACGACTTTTAAATAAAATATAAGATGGCGTAGTCATGTCACTTTGTATTAAAAGTGATTAAAATGTTAGATCGTAATTATTAAACAGACTTCGTCATATAATAACTTGTGTAGAAAAGCAATATATGCATATCATAGAGCGTCGGTATCTGATGTTGGGTTTCTGAACATACATACACACAATTTTAGCAAAATAAAATAAGATTTAGCAACTTCAATAGAAATTATTTATTTGATAAGCCAAACCAAATCCTTTAATTATAGTGTGTATTTGTATAAGTTAATCGTAAAGAATAGAGTTTGCAAATGCTAACTTTTTCAAGGGTTACTGGTGGGTGGCGAAGACACTCCGCATTAGTGGAGACAAGAGCCGAGAAGAAGTGATTCTTTATTTGCTGAAAGGATATCACCATTCTGGAAATATCAAGGATAAAGCCGATTTTATAGAAAATATTGTTTTGTATTGGAAGGAGATGAATGGTAAGTATAACAGTTCGTCGATTCGCCACGAAAATGCGTAAAGATACGTTCATTTTTTTCAAAGTTTTTTTTTGTAATATTGATTTTCAAAAGAAAGGGATAACACATATCACAAACATGTAAAGCCAATTTTAGGGTTTGTGCACCCTAGAACCTGTTTAAACCCCAGCTTCAAATGTTTTGCATTTCATTTGCCAACAATTTTGAAATTTGTCTTTGTGATCAAGACAACAGGGTGAAATACCCATACCACATTAAATCAAATTCTTGCATGATATAAGTGTTTGTCGGCAATTTATCCGTAATATAACTTGTATTAATGAAATCCCAGATGAACATATAGACAAAACAATTGAGGAACTACGCCTGCACGAAGTTAAAGAGGAAGAACTAGAAGTAACGCTAGAGCATCTAAGTAAAAACGCTGAATGGAAAAGCATTGCATTGGTGATTTTGGGAACAAAATTGACTTCAGAACTGACACATGAAGGTAAAGATGTATTTGTATTAAACATTTACATTTGATTATGTGACAAAGAAAGATACAAACGTCATTTTGTAATCACATATTCAATATAATAAGAGACTTATTAATGGTTCGATGAACTTTAATTTTTAAATGTTTTGAAACACAGTACAAAGACAGTTTTCAAAAATAACTTATGAAAATATTTCTTTCAATATATCGTTTATCTGAGTGCCACACGGTGAGAAAGAATGTGCAGCCAGACCGGGACTCGAACCCGGGACCCCTCGCTTACAGGGCGAGTGCTCTTCCGACTGAGCCATCCATCCGCTTACACATCCTCTCCCCAGATTGTAACTAAATTCGTACCGCGATCATCCCCCACCCCATGCAAATTGGAAATTCGTCTTCGAATTCCAAAGGGTATTTTATATACACAACTGCTGGCGTCTTAGAATTTAACCATGCAATGCTGTCACGGCCCCACCTTGGGCGTTAAATGTCACAGGGTGATAAAGAATGTGCAGCCAGACCGGGACTCGAACCCGAGAACCGTCGCTTATAAGGCGAATGCTCTCCCGATTTAGCTATCCGTCCGCTTACACATCTTCTCCCCAGAAAGTGACGAGATTCGTACCGGGACATAAGCACAAATATTATCTGATTTTGCAAAACTGAAATATGTCGCACAAACAATTAAACAGAGAGAAGAAAGAATGAAAACAGCTAGGAAAGAATTGAAATTGGTAGACCAATCACAACATATATTAGTTTGCATTTGAAACAATAAAGTGTCTGGTGTAGTTATGAGAATGTTTCATTTCAGGTAAACGTTTCAAAGGAATTGCCGGCTCTTGTTCGACAGCCAAAGTTCATGCACAGACCATTATTGATTATTTAAAGAGTTCGGACTATAATCCTAAAAGAGATGGGAATTGGTTGGAAGCAGTATTATATGCAATATTTCACAACGGATACGGCAAAGGTCCGTCGCATATTCATACAGCTGCTAAATTCGCTGTGAACACAGGTGAAATATGTTTATGATTTTGTTGCGAATGCCAAAGCCTTATCTTTAACTTATATTCATCAGCTCTTAAACAAATAAACTTAATTTTTGGCTTTTGTGAATACCTTGAAACAGGGAGTTTATATTAAAATTTATGTACATTTCTATTGTTATTTAAGGTCAGACTAGTTTTTTTATCTAATGGCCATATACCGCTGAATGGAACGTTATAGATTTGTAAATTCCGCAGTATAGGTTCTATATTCATAATAATCTGTTCTATCTTTTTGCTAACACAGATTTCCACGGTAAAACAATTATACAGTACATATATTTCGTCTATTTCAATAGGCAGAACTGCTTTTCTAAAAGCAATTCCAGCTGCTACAGATATTTCAAAGGAAAGAAACGAAGCCGGAGATTCAGTGTTTCATGTACTTGCGAAATTTAAACCTCCTCCTGAAGAAAAGACATTTATAAGAATTTTAAAACCATTTATTGAAAAGGGATATAGGTATGAAGCTAAACTTAAGGTTTTAGAACTGTAATATTTCCGCCAAACATCGACGTATGCCATCACTAATTCGTTTTTTTCCGAACGCCGATTCGTATGTTTCCGGTTGATACTATTTTTCGTAAAAGGAGTCTACTCTTTAGGTGTTTTCCGCGATTATGACGTCATTAATAACTAAATCAAATAATACAAAATGCGGATATAAAATTGATGTAAAGTAAACAAATATTTTCATAACTAATACTCGTACTCAAAATAAGTCTATAGACGAACAACACTTAGTAATGAATAGAGGTTATATGAAAGTGCGCAACGTTTGATCAATCCTCCGTGGTGTAATGGTAACGCTCGGGACTTTTTACTTTGACGGACCCGGTTCAATCCTCGGGAGAGGAACCTTTTTTTCCCCTTTTTCTTCTTTTTTTAAAACTATTGTGAGGAAATTTTTGGAGAAAATAGTATAATCAATAGGTTTACAATTCGGAAATACAATTGTAATGTAACTGTTATTATTCTTCATCTTCATCAAGTAGCCATGAAAACTGAAATATTGTAATGATATTATTACAAAATACTGACTCTTTTATAATACAGCAACAGAATCACGATATGAAACTAAAATGATTATGGAATCTGTACTTTCATTTAGGAAAATGTTGCTATATTATTGTTTCTATAATTGAACAGTAATTTTGTGATACTTGTCTTATAAACTAATTTTATGTGTTTGCACGATGATTTTTTCCTTTAAAAGAATGCTTTGGTTGCTTTGGTTACGGTTGCCAAAATTACTTTTTTGAGGTTAAATTTTAACCAGCATAGCTGATTGCTTGCGTATTTCTTGTTTTTCAAAAAAATTGAGGGATATAAAAAATCACCGTTCGTAAACCAAGCCCTTTGGTTTTTGTGGTTTTTAACCGTTTGGTCTGGGGCATAGGTACCTATTTTGTAGGCCAATAAAATGAAAACAAAGACGATGAGGTGCTCTTTATGCCCCCACTAAGTGGGAGGCATATAGAGTTGCACTCGTCCGTCCGTCCGTACGTACGTACGTCCGTACGTCCCCAAATCTTGTGGCATCAACTCCTCCTAAACTATAAGGCGGATTTCTTTCAATCTTGCACAGATGATCAAGCAGGATGTGTAAATGATCGTAAAGAAAGGATTTTTTCATGCGACCATTTTTACCAGAGTTATGTCCCTTTGTTAATTTCAGTTATTAAATCTTGTGGCGTCAACTCCTCCTAAACTATAAGGCGGATTTCTTTCAAGCTGGCACAGATGATCAAGCAGGATGTGTAGATGATCGTAAAGAAAGGATTTTTTCCTGCGACCATTTTTACCAGAGTTATGGCCCTTTGTTACTTTCAGTTATTAAATCTTGTCGCGTCAACTCCTCCTAAACTATAAGGCGGATTTCTTTCAAACTTGCACAGATGATCAAACAGGATGTGTTGATGATTGTAAAGAAAGGATTTTTCCCTGCGACCATTTTTACAAGAGTTATGGCCCTTTGTAAATTTCAGTAATTAAATCTTGTGGCGTCAACTCCTCCTAAACTATAAAGCAGATTTCTCTCAAACTTGCACAGATGATTAAGCAGAATGTGTAGATGATCGTGAAGAAAGAATTTTTTCCTGCGACTATTTTTACCAGAGTTATGGCCCTTTGTTAATTTCAGTAATTAAATCTTGTGGCATCAACTCCTCATTAACTGTCTAATGGATTTCTTTCAAATTTGCACAGATGATCAAGCAGGTTGTGTAGATGATTGTAAAGAAAGGGTTTTTCTTACGGCCATTTTACCAGAGTTATGGCCCTTTGTTAATTTCAGTGATTTAATCTTGTGGCATCAACTCCTCGTTTACTATTGGATGGATTTCTTTCAAACTTGCTCACATGATCAATGTGGATGTGCAGATGATCATAAAGAAAGGATTTTTTTCCTGCAGCCATATTTACCAGAGTTATGGCCCTTTGTTAATTTCACTTACAAATTTTTGTGGCATCAACTCCACATTTTTTATTTGGCTGATTTCTTACAAACTTACACAGATGATTAGAAATGATGTCTTAATTGCAGTAAAGGACATTGCCTTGCAACCATTTTCACCAAGGTATGGCCCTTTGTTTATGTTAGTCATTAAATTTTGTGGCTCTTACTCCTCATTCACCACATATTGTTAATACCTAGTACACAATTTTGTTACAAATGTACTTGCAGCAGTGGGGGCATCAGTTTAATTCTATACACATTGCAGATAATTTTAATGTATAACACAATTATTTTACTGCATTAAACATGCATAAAAATCGCAGATGAAAACTTGCTTAATTTTTGCAGATCGGAAAAATGTGCATTTCCGAAGATGGGGTTCACTTTAAAAAGTCAATTTATAAAGTGTAAGAAATAAATTCTAAACATAATGCTTGTTTTTTCCTGTTCAGATATGATGTCCTTAAACAATTAGCCTTTATTTTACAAAATTTTACAAGGTTTCAAAGAAATAGAGATGAGTTTAGCTTCTAGTATGTTTGATTTTACAGCCCATTTTCCGTAACAGAGGGTGCCCTTCTAAAATACTGAATTTCTCGAGTTACGCACGGTCAATGTTTTTTTAAAACTCGTGTTTAGATGTCTAAATGGATGTACTTGGAAATGAAAACAACAAAATCCCAATCTGCAAAAGTGCATATTACAGTTCTAAAACCTTAAATTCAAGATTAAAATTCAAGATTTCCATAAACACATCTGATGCTTTTATTTAAGTAAAAAATATATTTAGACGTAAATAACAAACTGTGAAAAGGTAGACAAAAAGTGGCGTCACATGTAGTTATAACATGTCTACCGTCAATAAATGTTTTTGAGGAAGATGTTTTATCTTCTGACAATGTCAAGTATAATCAGTTGCAAATCAAATATATAAATATTTAGATTCATTTATACAGATAGGAAAAGTCCGATTTTGTATGTTATATATATTTCCCTCAACCGTTCGAATCTATTTCATAATTTCTTATATTTTACTATTTTTCAAACTGTTGCCACACACCAAATGATGATCAAAGATTTGTTTGGGGAAGTTGTAATCGTTGTATTTGCAAAAAGTAAATATTAAACATATCAGTTAAATTTCGAGTTTTGATAACGAATAAAGTTATTAATTAAAACTAGATTTCCGGTTTGTTTTTGAATTTCAGTACCGTGTTGGAAGACAGGACGAACATGTTAGCTGTTGAGTTTCTCGACATAAGCTTTTCTGCTTCTATTTGCGACCTCTTCCTACCTACAGGTGTGAAACACTATATAAAATGATAATGATTTAAATAAATAGGCATCAATTCATAGATTGGACCAGTTATACATTATATGCTTATTATTATGTATTATAAAACTACTTTGTTAAATGTAATTAAAATACTGGAGGACAACTTCATAAAGTCTTAACCTTCAAGGTAAATTTGTTTAATTAAGTCTAGCAAAATTGAACTTATTTCAGTTAAAATACTAATAAATGCACCAATTTCATGTAATGTACGAGTAGGAAATGCTAAAATTACTTGGTAACTTACATTTTAGATTTCAGAGCAAATCTTAGGACAGCGAGGTTTTTCATCCAAAGGATAGACAACGGGTTGAAAACTGCAATTGGGAGGACGCTGGGGCACTCTGCAACATTTTATTAGCAACCTGTCGCGGAATGATATTGGTATACATTCTATCTTCTTAAATAAATTTATAAATGATAGTGTCTCTAGCTCGGAGCGAACAAGAAGTGTACAAATCATATAGAATGACATTTATATTCTGACAATGAATACTCAATACAATGTAGTTTTTTAAGTTACGATACATTATTTACTCACTTTTTTACCAGCGTAATATGACCGCTTGAAAGTTTATGTATTATGACGCGTAACCGAGAAAGCAAAATGTTTTGAATGTAATCTTCCCTAAAACAAGATATGTAAAACATGTATGTAAAATTGTTCATAAAGGATTCAAGAACACTATAATATTTAAAGGTGACTTTTGATATTGGTTGAAACAATAGCCACTTAACAATCAACTTTTTATTATAGAGTACAGGTGATTATGTTTGGTTGCACTGCGCAATGGCTAAATCTTTTTTCGAAAGACAACTTTATGAGGATTCATTGAAGGAATCTTTAGAAATCATCAAGCTTGATCAGCAGTGTTCTGAGGTATTAACACTTAGTAAAGAAAGTTTGAATTATTGCGTAGACGTTAATGTTGTTGAAATTTACGCGTGGCGTGCAAATTTTTTCATGAAGTTAAATTTACAAAATCCTTGCATATTTGAAAATGGGATATTAAGCTAAAGGAATAATGAAATCCATCGACATTCAGATGTATGCATTCATTTGATTAACACAATGATTTAAATGTAAATGGAATAATGCCTTTTTTGGTTGATACATTTTATGTTCTTGTTTGTTTTGTTTTTTTACAGGGACATTTCTTTGCGGCCAGAGCATATGCAAAACTCAATCGGTTTCATAACGCGATAGAAGAATATATTGCAGCATATAATATTATGGCACAGATTGAGCAGCAACTAAACATGCAAAGACAAGACCTTCAGCAATCACAACTTGCTATTATACAAGAATTAACATGCTTATGTTCGAAAAAGAATAGTCCATGTATGAATTTAAAATGTTTTTTTATTTGTAGTTCTATAGTTAAGACAGGAGTACAAAAGGACATAAATTTTTCATAAATAGAAATAAGTTTTAACACTTTATAATTTGCCCTCTTTAATTTCAATTTTCTCTCTCTCTCTCTCTCTCTCTCTCTCTCTCTCTCTCTCTCTCTCTCTCTCTCTCTCTCTCTCTCAAGCAATCAACATTAGCTTTAACATAATGTACAGAACTTAATTCGTTCTCTCTCTTCCCTTGGATTTAATTCAACCGTATGCAAACACACATGTAAGTTACACAAGGCAAATGATTTAACTCTTCCTTTTTAGCACTTGACGGAGTGGTTCAAAGACTGCTTAATTTGAGAGACAAAACCAGCATGATTTGGGCCCTTACAAGCTATAATTTGATAAATATTGATATGGTCGGTGCAAGAAATGCCTTTTATCAATTTGCAAAATCAAAAGAACTCACGATCCAATATTTTGGTTTGGATTTAAAACCACTTTGTAACTTGGAAAAGTTAAAAGTAAGTATATTCTTGTTCAGCCGAATATGTATTTGCGTACCCAGTACATAGTAATTATACACAATTCAGTCGTTTATCAATCCCCCATTCCTCAGGAAATATTTTCAAAAAATCCTCTACTCCTAACTAAAACTCTTATTTGCATAAGTTGAAATTTATACCGCTTTATTATTTCATTAACTTTTAAACGATTGAAACTATCATGTCAACATTAACATTTGATATAATATAACGAATGAATTGTTAAGCAGTGTGTGTTTATACGTATGAGCCAAGACTTTGTAAAGCTTTTAGTAACAAGATATTTAGAAACCCGTCTGGTAAATGAAGCAATATTCACAATGTAAACAAATATTATTGTTCTTTTTATCAAAATTATTTCGCGCATGTTATCGACGAATTGACATTTCCAAGACAATAATTAAAATATTAATAAAATTACAAAGTTAGTTAATCAGAGAAAGCCACACCCAGGAAATCAGCCTTTATACGCTGGCAAGTCGAAAAGCAAACGTTAATAATACAAATCAAAAAAGATATTTGCTATAGGTTTTGTTTTTTGTATTTTTTCATGGCAATACATTTTGATAAAACTTTCCACAAATTTAATTTAAATATAAAAAGAAAAATGATATTTTATCAAGCTTGAACAATTGTTTTTTAAAAATATCTTTTAAGTTTAACACATTGACCGCATGGAGAAGGAATTCCCGATTAAAAAGAACATAAAAAAATCACTATGAAGCCACGTGTATATTTTAAATACAAGTAAATACAATTGAATATATTTGGCGAATTTAAAATATAAGGCAAATTAAGATGTTTTTTTGCGAAAAAAAGATTCACTATAAATGAAATGACAGTTTTGTATTTAGTATACAATTAAAAGTGTCAAAGTGTAAAATCAAAGAATTCGCTTAATATTTACCCAAATATTAATACAATATCATTCTTTTAAAATGACTAAAGAAAAAAAACATAGGTCATCGTGCTTGTTTTGTATAAAGAAGTTTTGTATAAATTTAGCTATTATGAAAAATGTGATCAATGAACTTAGTAAATAAGATAATGCTCGATTATCAAATGACAGAAAGTTTTTACCATGTGTCTATCATCAGTCAACACTTACATAACAGTTGCCCGAGTAAACTTGAACAATGACGAAGCCCGACAGTAATTTGTTTGAATGTACTATTTAGAGTATCATTGTTTACAGTAACACTTCCATTTTTCATGCCATTAATGTGAGTTAGTTATTTTTATTTCATCAAGAAAACTATATATAGATTAGGTTGCATATTAAAATTGTTCCGACCCGCATGTATTACCATGGCTTTCACTTCTTTAAAAATATACTCAACAAAAATAAAAAAGTATCCACTTTTCTATTTTAAATGTTTAAAAATTAAAAAGAGAAAACTCAAAATTCTACATATAAACAAATTTGCATTTCTGTTATCATTGCAAAGAGAAAAAGTGTTTTTGAAAAACTGCAGCCACAACTAAGTTGTCTTTCCCTATGTTATAATTAAGGTTTCAGGAAATAGTCAGTGATTCTTGAAAGTATTTACATTGGAATTAAATCAATTTCTCCACATCTTGTGATCAATAAAATCACAAAACATTCATCAATATTTACATTCCTATTGATTTCTTCGTTTAAAAAAATTCGGTCCATTTTGCATGAACCGCATGACCCGTAATGACGTCAGTAACGTAATGGCTGTTACTATTGAAAACTCCCACGTATTACCCCCCCCTTTTCACTTAATACTAATTTTTGAAAGCGTTCGATCTAAGTTTATTTAAAAAAAATGAATAAAACGCACCAAAATAAGAATCATTCCTCACGCTAGAAGTTCCAACCATTTCTAATTACACCCCTTTAAATTAAATATGTAGCGTTTTGTAATCCATTATTAATTGTTATTAGACCGGCAGTTATCGGGTATTGGTGTGAAAGATTATGTTCATGAACAATAAAACTTAAAAACAACTGCGATTAACTAACAAAACATCATTCAAAGCATTCCTGATTGAAAGAAATATGTTAATTAGAATTAAGCATAATTTAAAAAGAGGATACTTTTTATTTTTGTTCAGTATAGTATACTTAAAGATGCAACGAGGCTGTTTTTATTTCAGTAGAGCTTCATACATTATCATTATTGAAGAACTGTAATAAATCCAAGAAGTCTACGTTACAAAAGACAATCGAAAATAACAAGAACACGAGCGATAAAAACAAAAAAATGTCCAATTATTCAAACATATTCCATTGAAATATTGTTTTTGTTTTCCTTTTGATAAGTTATATACACAACTGAATAACAACCCATAAACACTATCATCATGATGTCAAAACTCCATTTAGACTTAATGTTTTATTGAACTATGATTGTATTTCAATAATATTCGACGTGTAAGTTTCAAAAATTAGTTTAACGAAATCAAGACTCATTGAGCATACCTAAACAATTAATTATACTTTCTGTATGTTGTATCATCTGATACACAATTCTGTCAGAAAATTGTCTTCATTTCTTTTGAAGATATTACCTGTAGTATCTCGTTTTGCTCCATTATACAAATTACTCGTATATATTATAAATTTTATTATATAAAATAAATATTTAAATATATGTAGTGTTTAAACAACCACGTCATCTTTAATGTTTATTCAGAAAACTTTTTTTTTTACAAAGAAACATGGATGGATGATGGATATTCTGCAATACTTTATTGACTGTACAGATGACATTTCCACGATTTCTTGTGAGAAAGGAGACACGCCTATTCATGCCCTGGTGCGAATGTCACTAATCAGTATGTATAAGATTTTAGTTTTGGTTAGATATCCTGTTACATGTTAATTGGTTATATAAAATGTTTTTGCCCCTTTAAATAACTGTGTGTGTTGCATGTATGGTTAATTAACTAAGATAACGTGTTTATGTTTACGTTATCATTATAACCAGTTTAAAAAAGTGAAGTATGCATACCAATGAATTGCCACATTTAGAAGACAAAGCCTCATCACACAGCCAAGAAGAAGAGAGGAAGAGTGAGCATGATTTATAAAATGACCAATTTCAAAATGGACACCACAAAAACTAAAAACCCGATGGGTTACCGCCTTGGTACGGTCAGTGAAAAACAATTTGCTACTGGTGGTTTAAGCCAGGTTCTAGGGTGTACCAACTTTATACTTGCCTCAACAGGTTTTTGTATTACAAAACAAGTACAAGTTGTCTTGGTGAAATAACTCAATCAACATAACCCATCAACTCGACAATGATTCGTGCACAAGCACACAAAAATACAAAACATAAAAAAACAAATAGCATTGTCAAGCAAAAGTGCGGGAACTCAATGATCTCGCCGAGACCAGCGCCTCTGGAGTCAAATAAATAAGAACACTACGACATAGACAAAAGAGACAGGTCGAGCTTCTAGGTTATTATAAAATGTTTCCCTAAAAACCTGTAGGCAGTAATATGCATTTTCATTACTGTACATGAACAGGCTCAATCTAATCGAGCCTGCAATATTTTCATATTTGTCGTGTTCGTTGACTTTCAAAATTGCCTTTTTATCTATTTTATTATCACGGTAGCGTTGTTTGTGCTGTGTTGCGGCTGTAAAATGTCTCCCCGTACATTCAATCATTGCTGTCACCAGTTATGTCCTTTGAAGGTCGTTGGGTAAGATACTTATGTACTATATAAATAGTAGTTCTAAAATTTATTTTGTTTCAATATTTAGGCAAATTTAAAGATGGGTGGTTTCAACATCCTTTAGTTTTGGATATTGTTCAATCACCAAAGGATATATTTCCTGCTTTTTAAATTTTGCCTTTGGCTTTGTCTGTGATATGCAGGATTTATATTCTCAGATCCCCTGTCGAAATTCCATTTTGTTTAGTTCCGCCCTTTGTTTTCTCGTTAAGGGAAAACCCATTCTTTTATCCGGGGACCATACGCCGCTGAACATGGAATGGTATTAAAAAATACCGCATTAAAGGTTCCATGTTCACCGTCATATGCATTCCACCGTTTGTGATGGATTAAAACTGTACTGTTTATTGGAGTAAATATTGAGCTGCGCTCAACCCGGTGTGGGCAGTGATATGCTTTTTTATTAATGTCCATGAACAGGCTCAATCAAACCGAGCCTGCAATATTTTTATATTTCTCGTGTTCGGTGGCTTTCAAAGTTTCCTTTTCATCTATTTCCATACTCTTAAACTCCTACCACCATCTCGTATGTCCATAATTTATGAACACACAAGGGTATTTTAATGGTGTTTTCATAAAAAAAGTAAAACTGATGTTACAGAGGGCAATCATGGCTCTTTTGCATTTTTAGTTACACTATCCAGTCTATGAATTTCTATATTACCTTGTTTAGGTAAAGACTTGAGACCACTGATGACTGTACTGAATCGAGGCAATGGTTTTTTGAAGAATGTTAAACGCTTTGATGAATCATTAATACAGAAATTGGATTCGAAGGGAAATACGCCGTTGCATATTGCAGCCATGGAAACAAAAGTTCAGAAAAAGTAAGGTAACAGTTATGACATTATCATGTTCGCTGATTCTTTAGATTTAGTTTGACTAAATTTCTAAGCCCATTGGTCGCAATAGGCTAATAATGAGTGCTGTATAATATGCATAATGCTTGATAAGAAACTAGCAAACTATTTACTTATCAGAGTATCAATGATAGGCAGTATATATGTAATAAATTGTTTCAGATATGATGTTGTGCGAATACTTATAGAAGCCGGAGTTGATGTTGACAAAGAAAACGAATGCAAGTGGACAGCGATTCAGAGTGCCCATTTAGACAAAGAATGCAAATCGATTATTCAGGCTGCGTCGAAATTCAGGCAAAGTAGTAAATTTTCTTTAGTTAAAAGTTAGTTAAAAGGTCAATGAAGACCCTTACAATTGATAGAAAACAAAGCTAAAATGTTTTTGTTTTTTAATAATGTTGTGTTGTACACAATTTCAAGATTACATAAATGAAACCACCGAAATTACCATTTAAAAAGCAATGTTTTCTGAAGTGTAAAACACCAAACGCAGTTAACAAAACAAAGATCATTTAGTCTATGTATTACCGCATCGGAACTCAGCGGCAAAGCAGTTACCCACTTTGTGTTTAAACCAGGTTCTTGGTAAACTAGCTTCACACTTTCAACTACAAGTTCTCACGCGAACATACACGAACTAGATTTATGATGAATTATATCAATGTTTAATACCTACTCGACAATTTTGCATGTCAAGGCACTCAGTCAAACAAAGATAATGTTACTTTCAAACAATACAGGAAGGTTCTTGATGACCTTACCGAGACCAAGAATTTAAGTCAGCAAGAAAACCTTGACTGCAATAAAGAAACTGATCGCATATTTCCCTTCGTTTTCATGATTCCAAAGATTGTCCAAACTCTTCCATCTAGTGATAGTATAACAAGCGAGGTAAGGAAAGTGACCAATTGTTGATCATATGTTTATCGACAAACGTGAGATGTGACCGGTTGGTATCCTTGTTGGTTCATATAGAATGGTGAAATATGCATATCAGGAATCGCCACATTCAGAAAAAACAGCCTCCCCACACAGTCAAGAAGAGGAGAGAGGGAGAGAGCATGGTTAATAAAATGATCAGTTTTAAAAAAGACACCACTAACAATAATCAAAAATGAGAACCCGAGGGGTTACCGCCTTGGAACGGTCAGTGGCAAATCAAATTGCCACTGGGGGTTTAAATCAGGTTCTAGGGTGCACCAACCTTACACTTGCCCCAACAGGTTCTCATATAAAAAACAATTACAAGTTATCTTGGTGAAAAAACTCCAACCCACTTATCGACTCAACAATGTTGCATGCAAAATAACACAAACAAATAAAACATAAAAAGCTAAGAGCATTGCAAAGCCGAAGGGGCGGGTACTCAATGATCTAACCGAGACCAGAGCTCCTGGAGTAAAATCAGCAAGAACACGATGACAGGGATAAAAGAAACAAATCGAGCTTCTAGGTTCTTTTAAGAAAAGATTTCCCCATAAACCTTCATAAACTCTTAAAAGTTTAACTTTACAGATGTTTTTGTAGTTTCACATTTAGAGATTTTGAACTGCAAATGTATTTTGGTATTAAATCTAGTCGGCGACAAACTTACAACTCTTTCACTTTATCGAACCTTTGGAGGGCAATTTAACTTATGACACTGGTAAGCAAAAGGGTAGGTCCTAGATGAAATATCCAAAATCCAAGACATCCGAAAAAAACAACAACAGTTACAATACAATCTACAAATATTTTTTAAGGAAACGTTCACATAAAAAAATGGAATAATATACTACTTATTTGTTCGTTCGTATGTTAATATTATTCTTTAAACAAGACTTATAAGTGTGATATCACAGTAAGAAACGCCGTTAGTTAATTACCAAGTTGAAGGCGTTAAAATTTGTATCTTTAGTGTCCTATTATATTTTATTGGCCTTGTGGAAAGTTGAAAGATTAATTTTACTACTATAGTCTTGTTTTATTTCAGCAAACGGAACGTGCGCTAATCCACATGCTGCAAAACCCCCAAAATACAAAAGAAATGAGACAAGTGGAGATAATAATATGTGCCAAGAATGTCGTTCACTTCTCAAAGATATCGTTACCAGTTTACAAAAAGATAACTTCAAAGGTGGTTCTGAACTCATCAAACGTTTGTTTAGAAAAAAACACAAATTACCTGTCCATTCTGACATGTTAGAGGAGGCCATAACAGAGTTGATAAACTACTTGAAGGCATCAGAAATAACCGGTAAGACAGTTATTTGATTATTCATTTATGGCTATATACACATACTTTTGGGGCAATACAAAAATCGATGTCACGAAATCAAGATGTTCTTTTAGTACACATTTGATAAAACTGCGCAGTAATCCTCGGATAAAATCCACCCATCTCAAAACTGGCCAAAATATTAAAACAAAGTTAATTTTAGAAGTACTATTCACATAGTACATAAGTATAGTGCTTAACGACCTTCAAAGGACGTAATTGATAACAGCACTGATTGAATGTACGGGGAGACTTTTTACAGCCGCCACACGGCACAAACAACGCTACTGTGATATTGAATTGATGAAAAGTGAACTTTGAAAGCCATCGAACAAGACAAAAATGAAAATATGGCCTACTAAAAGAAATTAGAAACGCAACTTCTTTAAACACAAAATATTTTATATGTATTTCTTGTTTAAAGAAATTGCGTTTCTAATTTCTTTAAGTATATTTCAGGCTCGGTTTGATTGAGCCTGTTCATGGACAGTAATGGAAATGCATTTTACTGCCCACGCCGCCTAGCCCTGCAAGATTCAACAGTGAAAGCTAGTTCTAGAGAAATTACAAAATAATCTGTGTTATTAACATCTTGTCTTACAGCGACTAAAGAACATGTAATTAGGTATTGCGAAAAAGATTTTGAAACCACTGGCTAAAATCTATTGGTTCATTAAAAATTCCGGAAGACGTTTTTAAAAAGAAAACCAAAAAGTGTTCAGGCCTTATGATTATCAACTTGTAATATTCCACATCGTACACTTCACTCTCACATATTTGGACAAGCTAACCAGTCTGATGATAAAAACGATTGCATAGAAGTTAAATATGCATATCAGGAATGAGAATAAACCATTATCGCTTGTAATGAACGCAGACAGTTTTAAAAGATGGCTCTTATGATAAGTATAGTTTAAATCGATGAAAATGGAACTTCAAAATCCTCCGAACACGACAAATATATAAATATTGCAGACTCGGTTTGACTCAGCCTGTTCATGATCAAGAATGGAAATGCTTACTACTGTTCAATGGCCCTAGCCCCGGATTGAGCGCAGCTCGATACTAACACAAGTAAATGATAACTGGATAACATTTCTTAGATCTGGTACCTCTATTTATAAACAAGTGATATGCATCTCTATGGGAACTAGCTGCGTACCGTAATTGCTGATCTGTTTTTATACTGCTATGAAAGAGGCGGTTTGTTATCTCTCTATATTAAACATCAAGATTACGTTATTACAGCTTTAAATTACATTTATAGTTACCTTAACGATTTGTTTATCCATTTACCATCTTTGCTAAAAAAATATGTCCTGATTAAATCTAGTTTCATACCATTGTCAAGCTAGTCTAGATCATCTAGACGTTCTGTCATTGATCAGTATCACACTTCTATGACGAACGTCTAGAGGCATCGCTATATAAAAAGTGTGACCGAAAGGTGGCCCTTTTGCATGATAAACAAATCCAAAATCAATCGCGTTTCGAATGATATTGATTAACAGTGCTTTAACCGTTTTTCTTCCACACTGGGCAATGTGAAATTTAAGTAATAGGATATCAAGCCACATAATCCGGTATATGGTTTATAGAGCAAAGGCATTTAAGTACTTGCCTAGCCTATTTTACATAAATGAATGCAAATATATGGTACGCCGTCGCTGCCTCTTCGTGATAATGGTTACGTTATATGATGGTGCTATGGCAGTTGTCATTGTACCTTCATTGTCAAAAGGGAAGAATATCAAAATCTTCCTGACGAAAAAGAGCAGTTCCATCAAGCTTTGCATTAATCAATGTTATTAATGTATGTTTATTTTTATACGATTACGTTAAGAAAAGTTAGAACCGTAAAGAAAAATAGTTTGGCCTAATTAAATCCCTAAAAGTCTAGCTGCATCCAAACAAATAAACAAAGCAACATTAAACATTAATTTAAATGCCTTCTGAGTAATGAGTTACTAACAACAATGTCTCAAGTCTTTTTATCTAACACGTGTACATGTATACAGTAAGAGATATTTGTAAAAGTGCATTTTGCCTTTTATTTCATGGTTGCGAAAATGGACGACAAAAAATAAAATTGTTGATTTCTCTCTTCATAATTAAAAGTTCTTTTAAAGGATCTAGCATATTGTCAGTATCATTTTGATCATGTCATGTGGTCATTTGAATTGTTTAAGTTTTGCGATGCTTTGTTTTTGTATTTGATTGCAAAAAGAATTTAAGGGATTTTCAATCTTCAACTTTTTTTACTTTTCTAAATCTAACGCTTTTGTCGTTTCGTAACTGGGAAATTTATATATTTTTTATGAAATTTAATCGAAATGATTTCACTGTAAAATGTTTCTAAGGTTTGAAGTTATCTTAAGAAATACAGAACATGGTGGTAGGTCAATGTTTTTCATTTCAGACGCACTTTTGATCCAAAACGGTCCAAATTTATAGAAAAAAATATGATCTTCTAATTGAAATGATTTCATTCTAAAATATTTCTAAGGTTATATTAAGGTAACTATTGTGCTAGCAACGTCTGTATAAACTTTTCATCAGATCTCGTGGTAACCTCAGAATCCAGCTAACTTGAACACACCTGTGGGCGCAATAATACAGTTAAAAAGTGCGTGTCGCCGTAGGATGTGTCTTTTCGATTTCCAGCTGTTGGCAAGGCGACAGTCTAATATACCATTTTCACGAGACAACAACCGCGTTCCATACTAATATCCTTACTACGAGCCTCGTTTTGAAGTGTCTGTTTTTTTAACGAACAATGTGATCAGACGTACATGTACTGATCGCCTTTGCGAAATCAGAGCGTCTGAATGATTGAGACTATTGTCAAGCAAAAAGGTTAGTACTCAATAAACTGAGGCCAGAGAAACAGGAATGAAATTAGCAAGAGAGGGTTTACTTGGACAAAGAAACAGATTGAGCTTCCATTTGGTTTTTTACAACATTTCGTTAAATTGAGCTTGTTCAGGGGGATACTTACTTCGCATGTAAGAAGTACAATTGTTTTCAACCACAAACGATGGTGATAACCGAACATGGTGGATTTTCAGATTTATACATTGATTTTCGAAGAGCAGCTGCGTATTGGCCTCCGATAAAGAATGAAAAAAAATATTGTTTTCAGAAATCGCTTGAATTTCGTTGCCAAAGAAACAATTCAAAGATTGAGCATGTATCTAGTCTTCTGTCGTTTTCCTCCCCAAAAAGAGTTGGAAGTCTTCTTCGGTGATGTTTTTAGAACATTACTGTTTTGGTTTGTTTCTCATCAGCAAAACTGATTGTTTATCCAGTAATTGTTGAAGAGACCACAATTTAAATGTTATCATTGTAATGTTAACTCACATAATTATCATCAAAACCATCTTTAAAGGAAGCGATAAAGTTTTAAGTTTCTCTTGTAAAGGTTTTCCTGATGAGCTTGCTCCTTAATATTGATCAAGTGAAGTGTACAATGTTAAAATTATTTGATTTGCTGTGAAACGACTTTGAGGCGTTAAAAATCCAACATACTGTAGATTTTACCAGTGTTTTCAAATTTGTTAAACACGATGTAATTACACATGTAGCATATACAACTGAGAAGTTGTTCAAGAACTGGAGTGGGCAATAAATCTTGTTATGTATAATTTTTGTGCATTTTAAGCCTTCGTAGGTTCTTTATCTTTGGTTCTGGATGATTGTAAATGTTTTAAAATATAGAGTGTGTCCATAAAGTCAGTTGAAAGGCGTCAGTACTATTACTTCAATTTGAATATTATAGTGTATCCGTCACACTATGAAGCCTTATCAGCAGTATTGAATTAATTTTAAATGACGATAGTTAAGTCGAGGTCGAGGTGGTTATAAAACTGTTTTGTAAGCGAATGTAAATTATTATGACTAGGGGTTCCCCTTTTCGAACCATTGATTGCAAAGTAAGCTAAAGGACTCGGAAATGTCTGAATAAGAGGCATTACAATCATTTTACTAATACATAGAGCTTTATTTCCGAAATCTGAAGAAATTAAATTACGGATTCTGTTGTCTTTCATATTATGAAGGGCGCAGATAACGATATGACAGCTTTGCTTATAGCAATAATTTGATATTGAATAATCTCAAGAGTTTGGTGTATTTTAAATAATATTTACATCCATGGTATTCATTACCAATAATACTATATACTTTTGAATTTATAAATACATTAAACGTTGATTTTTTTTTATTTTCAGCAATTCCAGTTCATCTAAAGTTTGTTGGGAAATACAACATTGAAAAGCTGATAACCGAACTCGTCAAAAAAGAAAGTTTTAATACAGCTTTTCTACTTGATGAAAGCTACAGAGCATGGTTTTCTAATCAAAGTACGATTTAAATACAATTCAAATTACAAGCCATCTACGATCGTGTGCATTTATTTCTAAAAGCTCTACATATTTTATTCCCGCATGTATTGCAGATCATTTTGGTACTAAAACCCCTAAGTGCTTAAATATGTCATTGATAAGTTAAAAAACTCACTTTTTATAAGTCCGTTTGAAAAACGGGACGTATTATGGGAACACCTGCGGCGGGCGGACGGGCGGCGTCCACAGGGTTTCCGCTCTCTAAGTCAAAGAGTTTTCATCCGGTCTTTATCAAACTTGGTGAATATGTTGATTGGCATAATATCTCGACCAAGTTCTATAACCAGCCAAATCCCCCCAGGCACTCCTGAATTATGGCCCTTGCATTGTCCAAAATTACTGTTTCCGCTCTCTAAGTCAAAGCGTTTTCATCCGGTCTTTATCAAACTTGGTGAATATGTTGGTGGGCATAATATCTCGACCAAGTTCTATAACTAGCCAAATCCCCCCAGGCACTCCTGAATTATGGCCCTTGCATTGTCCAAAATTACTGTTTCCGCTCTCTAAGTCAAAGCGTTTTCATCCGGTCTTTATCAAACTTGGTGAATATGTTGGTGGGCATAATATCTCGACCAAGTTCTATAACTAGCCAAATCCCCCCAGGCACTCCTGAATTATGGCCCTTGCATTGTCCAAAATTTGGGTTTCCGCTCTCTAAGTCAAAGAGTTTTTGTCATGTCTTTATCAAACTTCAGTTGGTGAATATGTTGGTGGGCATAATATCTGGACCAAGTTCTATAACCAGCCAAATCCCCGCATGCACTCCTGAATTATGGCCCTTTAATTGTCCAATATAAGGGTTTACGCTCTCTTAGTCAAAGAGTTTTCATCCGGTCTTTATCAAACTTGGTGAATATGTTGGTGGGCATAATATCTCGACCAAGTTCTATAACCAGCCAAATCCCCCCAGGCACTCCTGAATTATGGCCCTTGAATTGTCCAAAATTACTGTTTCCGCTCTCTAAGTCAAGAGTTTTCACCCGGTCTTTATCAAACTTGGTGAATATGTTGGTGGGCATAATATCTCGACCAAGTTCTATAACCTGCCAAATCCCCCCCAGGCAATCCTGAATTATGGCCCTTGAATTGTCCAAAAACTGAATTAACGGTAATCTGCTCTCCAAGTCGAATAATTTTCATCGGATAGTTACGCAACTCTGATGATCAGCATTTTGACGGGCGTATTTTGTGTCAGTTTGGTACTCTTGTTATTATTTTAGAATAGTTTTTAAAATTCACTTTTAAGGGTTAATCAACTAAAACGAAATCATCCAGTATTAACTCATCAGGTTTGCAAATGAGTTAACGTATCTTATGACATAATCGAAATTGCGCTGATGCTATACACAAGGTTAGTGGTTTAGGTCGACTCGTCCCATTTCACTACATATAACCTAGTACCAATGAGAATAACTGCAACGTACAAAAAGATAATAGATCCCTCAAATACTAGTATGCCAAATACAATTGGCAATATTTAAAGAGAAATCTTAAACATTGTTAAAAATCATTCAAACACGTTGCAATAACGCCGTTAACAGGAACAGAAGATTCATGACTGAGATTAGTGTAGAGCAAGGTTAAACGATTTTGGTTGTTTAAAAGAATATGCATTCAAAGTGCATTTTGAACATACCGACAATGAGAAAACACCAAATGTTACATCAATAATCTGTTTACGTTACGCGAAGACCGAAACTAAGGACTATATCTTTAAATGGTCTTTTCAAAGCCATTTACATCACAATGGTCGCAAATTTTGCAACACAGTCAGTGCGAAGAGAAGTACAGAAATGAGTCTACACTTAGTAATAAAAATGACTATCAAACTTCATTATGTAGTTTAAATATCATTTCACCTTCGATCACATTACTCTTACAAACAAACTTATCACACAACTAAGCCGTCAGCAAGATGTTATTCAAACCAAGAGTTATGTTTATTTATTTTCCGTTAACTTTCTGCATATATGAGCTTGACAGCTGAAGTAGCAATGTGTTCTATAGATCAGTCAAACACGTCACATATTATCTAGGATATATAATTAAACGCTTATGAAATAGTCATTTTATAATTTGAGTTATATTATTTATTATTATTATTATTATTACCATATTCAAAATTATCTGGAAATTGGGAAATGTTGTCAACAGTTAATTATTTCATAATGGGTATGCATTTTTGCCATTGAATGAATACAGTTCTTAAATGTCGTTATAATACAAGCGTGTTTGTATCTGATGTAAGGCAAAATGCTATAAAGAGCAATCCCTTGAATTAATTTTCTTACACAATCTGTGATGACGAAATCATTTCCTAGGTAGTCACCGAATTTTTGTTCTAAACATTTTTAATATAGCCCTTAATAACATTGATTTGTGCCAAGTTTTATTGAACTGCATTTTGCTGTTTCTGATATTTTTCTTTTTTTCTTTTTATATATTACATTGCAATAGCAAAAGGAGAAACGCCTTAAATGACTGCCGTCCTTAAACAAACTAACTCATAAATAAACTAACAAATATAGAAACGAAAAACAAAACGAAACTATTATAAGTAGAAATAAATTATAACTCGTTTGTAGAATTAACAGAGTTCAACATAGAGCCATTGGTAGAAAGCCCGCATGTGGGACAAGACTTTAAAATTGCAGCACTGAAAAGACTTGAACGCCATTGGATATTCGGACGTGAAAGTAAGAAACATTAAACAGTTTTATGAATATGTTTCAATAGTTTGCATGGTGTGATTATGCATATATTAAGTTTAAAAGTTGGCAATTAAATGTGTTACTGTTCAGAATTTAATAACACTAACCGACTTAATGTTTTAAATTAAATACAAATAGTTCTCACACCGCGTTAATTATTTGGTAAGTAAATGTTATTTTGGTAAAGAAAATGACATTGTAGACAACAAATTGCTAGAATTTACACCTCGCCCACATATTTATCAGATAGTGTAAGAAAAAAGTTCTCGCATTTGAGAGAAATACAGAAAAAGCAATTTCTTTGATCCAGATGAGGACCAACTATTCCTACTTTTATTTCCATTTTGGGCATATAATGTTTTTATGTCTCCACTCTGAAAGAGGGATGCATATAGGTTTGCCCTTGTCCGTTCATCCCTCCTTCAGTCGGTCCGAAACCTGTCTCGCGCGTAACTCGAAAAGAAGAGTCACACTCATGAAACTTTTCAGGTACGTTTATCATCATGTGTAGTTGTGTACTGTTGGTTTTGTTTTGGGCCTCGCCTGATAAGAACAGAGTTATTGCCTCTTAGGCATTTTAATATAATGCATTCAGCATGTAATCTTGTGTCACATGTAAGTCCTAAAGTATAAGAGTCACAGTCATAAAACTTTACCTGCATGTTGACCATTATTTGTAGTTGTGCACTTAGGGATTTGTTTCTGGTCATACCCATTAAGGCCAGAGTTATAACTCCTTATGTATTTCATTGTAATGCATTTACAAAGTAACCTTGTGTCGCACGTAACTCATAAAGTATGAGAGGCACAATGATGAAACTTTACAGGTATGTTGACCATTATGTGACATTGTGTAGTTGTGCACCTGGGTTTTGTTTCTGGCCACGCCCATTAAGACTAGAGTTTAAGGCCCTTATGTATTTCAATATAATAATGTATTGAGCATGTAATCTTGTGTCGCATGTAAGTCCAAAAGTTAATGGAGTCACAGTCATGAAACTTTATATTCATGCGAACCATCATGTGTAGTTGTGCATCTGGGGATTTGTTTCTGGCCAGGCCCAGTAAGACTAGAGTTTTAGCCCTTTATGCATTTCAATATAATGCATTCAGCATGTAATCTTTGGTCGCATGTAAGTCCGAAAGTATTCGAGTCCCTGTCATGAAACTAAACATGCATGTAAACCATCATGTGTAGTTATGCACCTTGGGTTTTGTTCCTGGCCGCACCCATTAAGACTAGAGTAATAGCCCCTTATGCATTTCCATATAATGCATTCAGCATGTAATCTTGTGTCGTATGTAAGTCCAAATGTATATGAGCCACAGTCATGAAACTCACATGCATGTGAACCATCATGTTTAGTTGTGCACCAAGTGTTTTGTTTCCTGCCATTAAGAGTTATGACCCCTTATATATTTCAGTGTAATACCATCTTGTGTCGCACGAAACTCATAAAGTATAAAATGCATAATCATGAAACTTTACAGGTATGTTGGCCATTATGTGTAGTTGTGCACCTGGGTTTTGTTTCTGGCCACGCCCATTATGACAAGATTAAAGGCCCTTATGATTTCAATATGTATTCAGCATGTAATCTTGTGTCGCATGTAAGTCCAAAAGTAAATGGAGCCACAGTCAAATACTATACAGGCGTGTTGACCATCATGTGTAGTTGTGCACCTGGGGTTTTGTTTCAGACGACATGCATTAAAACCAGAGTTTTGGCCCCTTATATATTTCAGTAAATAAAATTGCTATGTATTCTTGTGTCGCGCGTATAGCCACAAATATGAAACTTTCCAGGTATATTGACCATTATGTGTATTTGTGCACCTGGGATTTGTTTAGGCCTTTCACATTAAAACCAGAGTTAAAGCCCCTTTATGAATTTCTTTATAATGTGTTCAGCATGTTATTTGTGTCGCATGTTACTCAAATAGTATGCAAGCCACAGTAATGAAACTTTACAGGTATGTTAAAAATTGAGTGTAGTTGTTCCCCTGGGGGTTTGCTTCTTTCTAGGTCCATTTAAACTAAAGTTAGGACCCCTTATGTATTTCAGTACAGTTCAAATATAATGTTGTGTTGCACGTAACTCTAAACTATATTAGCAAAAGTCATTAAACTTTAGAAGTTTTGTTGACCTCCATGTGTACCAGTAGTAGTACGTAAGTGTGAGGTTACTGTGATTGGATTATCTGTAAAGTGTACTGTGACCACAATATTGGCTTTTTTGACAATGACAACTTAAAGTGGGGGCATCCGTGTCCTATGGGTACATCTCTTGTTTCTCAGTCAGTGCTTGTCGAAGCTCAACAAGATTCTATCGTGTCTAAACGCGTGTCGATATTGGTTTCTTTAAGTCATGTTCGATCGTTGACATGTCTGAATATATGGATGGTCAGTCTATCACACTGTTGTTGTTTTGTGCCGAGAAATTACGCGTACAATAGCTGTAAGAACTCTTGTCATATCATGAAGAGTACGTTTACGATTGTGTCGTAAGAACGGCAATACATCATCCCGTGGCATCATGGAAGAACACAGTTATTGATTAAGGAATTAAAGCAAAATGTAAAAATAAAAAAAAATCCTACAAAATACATGAAATTAAAACCTCTGCGTTTTTAAATAAAATGTGCTGGGTATATATTGTTGGATTTTGCTCTTGGTAAATGAACAACACATATACTATTTTCAGAGAACAATCATTTGCTTAAGTTTGTTTATATAGCGTTTCGTTTTGTAAGATGAATCCTATCGGTTTGCATTTGCCACCGACAAGTCGAACCGGAAAACAAAAAAGATTTTCTTCATTTTCCGCAAAACATATTTTATTAAGTGAAAGCTCTTTCTTAAATGCAACATTATGTTTAGATGGAAAATGTTGCGTCCAGAGAGCCCTTCTTCAAAAACAGTACGGTGTCGTTGAAGAACTGGTGAAACGTGGAGCTGATATTTCATTCCATACAGTTTACCAAGGAGACACACCTATTCATGCTTGGATGCAGACTGCATTGACAGAAAATGGTAATATGTTTCTCTTCATAAACTTGCACACAATTGTACAACAACAATAACGATAATAATAACTAAACTGTAGTAATAATGATCATTCTAAGGCGGAAACCACTCAATTTCTAATGTTAATTAATTTTCTTTAATTATTTGCGATGTCTGTTTTGAAACGAAAATTTTTTTAAACTCATGCTTTCGTTGTTCCTGCGTTTTCATGGCTGTAAAAGGATGTTGTGTTTTCTAAGTGTCCCTATTTCTCTTATGCATGTTTCACATTTCTTTTCGAAAAGGATTACCCATTAATTTACATATTAAAACAAATCGACTAGTAAAACGTATTTATAGGTCTATATCTTTTGCATTTTTGTCACCGGTTTATCAGCAAGTTTACTAAACTTATTTTATCATGCCAGAGATTTTATCCGTCAATTAACTCTCAATGTCAATTATCTAAATCGTTTTTTCCATGTGATATGTATTTGTTAAAGTAACGATTCCGCTTGCATCAGTATGTTTAGTCTTGGTGTACATCAGCATTGCCCCTTTTCTCAATTATAATAGATTAAAAAAGTAGCATTTTAGTGACTGACATCGTTTTTCCATGCAACATTCAAGACTTATTGCATATTAACATCGAATATAATCAAGCGCTAGTCATCAAGGGCAGTTTCTCCATTTTTACGTTCTGCTCATGAACATGTCCGCTATTCTTTTCAAATCATTATGATCATGTTTTAAGGATTTTAAAGTATTTTACACTTTTATTCAGTAAGAACAATTATAGTCATCTGTAGAATAAAAAAAATCATTTTTGTTTTCAACATAAAACTTCTTCAACAATATATAAATAAACATTCATATAGAGTAAATTAAAATAAAGCAATGGTTTGGTGAAGTAGTTAACAACACTTTTTAATCAATTACATCTACAGTAACTGATTTTAAAATACACATCACTCTGTACACATGTACAGAAACTAAGTTTGAAAGAAAATTTATCAGTTCCTTACTTGCGTGATTATAACTGTGACTTATTTTGTGACTAATCGTATGTATTTGATGTAAAATATTTCTTCTAGCGCCTGATCTGTTTGACTCAATTTTGAAGCGGTATTATTCCGATACAGAGAACAATTTCTGCTTAAACCCTGAGCAACAGGATGAAAATGGAGACAGTTTGTTCCACCTCATTGCTAAAGCGAACTACACTGAAACCTCACAAAGAATAACAGAATATCTTTGTAACACCCCTAAACCTCTCTCCTCAAGTAATGTAAACAAAGAGGGAAAACGACCAAGGGACTATTTAAAAAAAAGACATGAACGACTGGTTCGGTTTTTTGAAATGGCATCAAATAAAAACACTTCTGATAAATCAGTTCAGGGAGGTTTTAAACCTGAAGAATCCGAAGATCGATTAAAAGGCAGTATGTCTGCCCAGAAAGCATCAAAGATAAAATATACTTCGATAAAGCAAACAGCTCTTAAACAAATTGAAATTATGGTTCGTAATTTACCACAATTTATGAACGATACAAATAACGAGCAAATGATTACTGAAAAGGATGCGTATTCAAACTCTGCCTTTACCAGTTCCGCTGAACAGGATCATATGTCTACGTCAAAAGCTGAAGACGGTAACACAAACAAAAAATCGTTAAACGCAATTAACATGGATGCACCAAATGCCGATAAATACCAAACACCATCTGCAACAAAAAGAAAACAGACAAAAACACTTGAAGAGGTAGCCGACCATTTTGAAAAAGGCCGAAACATGGAAAGTGACATGGAAACATTACCGGAAGAGGACGACTCTGAACCACCGCCGCTTGAAACTGACGAAGATGTTGAAAGAAGACATGACCTTCCAGGTCAATATCAAATTATGCCCCAGGAATCCTTTCACTGTACGATAAGCGAGGAAGATAAGGAAAATGCATCAGTTTCAATTAACAGTCTTAGGAGCGAGGTATTAGATTTATTAAATGTCTGTACAATCATCATAACTTACTTAGATCGACAATGCGGGTAAATTGTCTTTTTATAATTTCGTATTATTAAGTTGAACAGTCTGGTAGTCACACTTTGACATTTCAGTAATTTTGTCAAAACATGAAAATAAAATTGATGTATTGCAGTAAAATTGATAAAAGGAAACAAATATTTAGGCCTTGTTTGTGCATTTGTGCAGTAATGCTTCCGTAAAAAGTAACCCGTTCAAATTGGTACATATTGCTACATGTATCAGTATTAATCAGTCGTTGGTGAAGACAATAATATAAACTTTTATCAGTGTTATTTTCAGCATACGGGGAAGCGGAATTAGCGCAAAAGATAAACGTGTACCGATGTGGCTCAGTCCTTTAGCCGTAATAAACGGGTTTAATCGCTACAAGAGATTGCATTTACCTTTCTGAGGATTAAAATGTTATTGTGTATTTAGTTTCTTAATTCTTTGTTTATGAGTGTATTGTGCATCAAATTAACCTCATCTGGATGGTTATTTCTTTAGTTTAAGAGATTTGAACTAAGGATTATTAACTATCCATGCTTTACCTGTATATGAATAATGGTTCATTTCAGATGTTTGATGGTTACACCTTTGAAGTAGAATTTACACGAACTGTATTTAAAGTACTTCGTGACAGACATGTAGAAGAGGATATTAAAGAACGAATTGTTAGAGATATTATAAAACTGGCCAGTGGAGACTGGGAAAAACATCTGTGCAAACCTTTAGAGCACTCATCTCCAACACCACTGCGATTATATGAGGCAAAAATCAGCAAAGGTAAGCCAATAAAACAGTTGACAATTGTTCTTTGCTGCTTTGGATTTTGTGCTTTGGGTTTCAACAATGGTCTGATAGGTTTTTGTGATGATTTTAATAAATAAAAAAATTGAATGATATATACACTGAAATAAACAACGAAGAAAGCTTTACAGCAGTATGTAACTTTGTTTGCTGGGAACTTTTGAGTGCCCATTAAATGTGTCGGGTGTTTATTTATTAGATTAATCTATCATTCAATCGAGCTTTAAGAAAAGCAAAGGAGCAGGGCCCAAGATCATAAAACTAAGTTTTGAGATCAGTCTCAAATCTCAAGGATCTGATTGGCTGAAATGGCGACTGGTCGCCATTTCAGCCAATCAGATGCTTGAGATTTGAGACTGATCTCCAGATTTAGTTTTATGATCTTGGGCACAGGTTTGCGAGGGCGTCATAATTATAATATAAAACTATTTAAATTCTGAACAAATACAAACAAATCTAAAATTAATTATTTTGTTACTTTTGTGCGCACCTTTTCAACCAAAATTAGACTATGAATTTGGCATGCTTTAAAAGAATTAAAATGGTTTAACGTTTATCGTGGTCTGTGGCTTTATAGATTGTCATCAACATGTGTTGGAAATTTAAATAAAGAAATGCATACTTTCCAACATTTTCAAATCAAATTTCAACACTAGTGAAACGTGCATGGGAAACACCACAACCCCACACAGAAAAGGGCAAAGAGAGAAAGGGTTTTTAAAATGGTCAATTTCAAATAGGACAAAGAAACTATTAACACACAATAAGAACCTGAAACGAATTTGGCATTCTTCGATTGTAATTATTATTTGGTTCATCTTCACTTTTATGTCTGAATGAAAACATCTCTACACAGTTGACTATAAATAGTTAACATTCTGCGATCAAACTGCAGTTTGTGATAAGTTTGTGCAATTTTAAGCGTTTGAAAAATATCTCTTCCTCAAGTCCTCCCATTATTTGTTAAGTTAAACACGAATTAAATTTAAAAATAATTTTTAACATATCGATTTTAATTTCCACAAAATACTTAATAGACCGCATTGACCCTAATCGATATGTAATTTTATTCGAAGAATGAGAAAGAAATTTTTTTATCTTGAGCTGTGTTAAATGTACATGGAAAACGGCTATGTCAGATCATTGAAGAACATTAAACCGGACTGATATCATGTTCGTTATACCTGTATCGGAGCTGTCGTTCGGTATACCTTGCATGACAAAATGCATACCGGACTTACCCATATCAAGCAGACACAGTCCCATCACAAAACCAAAATATAATAGAGAGGAAAATAGAGCATGGTATATAAAATGATTACAGTAATTTCCAAACAGACATCACGACAGATTAAACGACAATAAGAACACGAGGGGTTTAGTTTTAGAACACTTAGTGTCAAAATAGTTTGCAACTGTGGGTTTTAACCAGGTTCTAGGGTGCTAAAACTTCACACTTGACACAACAGGTTCTCATTAGAACAAACAAGTACAAGTAATTGTGTTTTCTTGGTGAATAAGCTTCAACCGACCCATCAACTCGAGAATGTTGTATGCAAAAGCACACATACAAATAAAACATTAGAAGCCAAGAACATTGTCAAACACAAATGTGGGTACTTAATGACCTCATTGAAACCAGGGTCCAAGATCACAGAACTGAGATTTAAGACCAATCTCAAATCTCAAGCATCTCATTGACTGAAATGGCGACCAATCGCCATTTCAGCCAATCAGAAACGTGAGATTTGAGACGGGTCTACTGATTAAGTTTTATAATCTTGGTCCGTGATCTCTTGGAGTTAAATCAGATGTGTTTACGAGTTAAACATCTCTGGGAATTATGCACAAACAATATTAAATATAATCTTATGAAAAATAAGTTCTTCAGCGAAAGGCAAACAAGACATCTTTTACATCTTTTGTTTATAAATCGAAAATATGTTGGCAAACAGCTTTTTCAGAATACTACATTGAAATAAGTCGAAAGATTTCGATGTCTTAAAATGACGTATTATTTGTGATTTGACCTTGAGTCCATACTTGTGATAGTGACCTTTTATCTACATGTTGTTTGCTTCTCAGTGAGGTCAAAATTTGTGCCAAGTGCCCCTTGCTACCGGGTCGGTTTCATTCGATGACTATTTAGTCAGAGATTAAGTTTGTTATGCAGCAAATTAAATAATTATTTGCATAATACAAGGTCCACCATTCTTTCATTCAAAAAAGTTTACATACATATTTCAAAACAAGGTCGTACACTAATAGTCTTTAAATCTAAGTTTTTAATTTCTTTTGCCTCAAGTTGCTCTTTATTCTATTTATAAATAACGAAACATTAACATATTTCAGCATACCGGATTATATGGGAATTGGCTGTTTCATTTTCTTATCGTCTAAGTAAACACGATGACAAGGAACAATCGTATTTGTATGCAGATAAAATACGAATTTGGGATATAGTGTTAGACCATGACAGAATCCATAGGTGAGGCTTTTACTTTCTTGGCTTTATATTGGTTGTATTTACCACAGACATGAGCAAAGTCGTGCGTGTTACAAAACGAGAACAGGAGTTTCTAATATAATTTTCAATCATACACTGTATAATTTTGAAGTATATGTAAGGTTTGGTGGATAGACGATTGAATGGACCCGTCCGTGAACGTTTTGATAAGTCACCACGGTTAGTCCGTGAATCAAGAAATATATAATAGATTAAAATAGATTATCTACATGTTTGTTATGTGCCTGGAACTTTACTACATTTTAAACATGGCCAAGCATGCTACTCAAGTAAAATGAAATACAGTCCACATTCTTTGTGTCGAACCCGCTTAAGTCGAAACATCGGTTATCTCGAATTAAATTTACGGTCCCGTCAAAATGTTCTTTTTAGTATACATATAATATTACGCCGCTTAACTCGAATTTGACTTAAACAATGTTTTTATAAGTCGAAGTAAATTTGGAACCCGCCGGTGCTATTTAGTGGTAAAAAATGGTTGAGCTAGAATGTGCTTTCTATTTTTTGTAGCATGTTTGTATATTTAGTTATATATTTCGTAAATCTTAGGTAACATACGACAGCGACTATGATTTTTGTCCTTAAAATTTTAATCTCTTATACAGTTCGGTCAAGAAGATAGTTGATGCTTACAGGAGAGGAAACACCTGTGTTCTAAAAAGGTCTTTGGAGGTATGGAAGACGAAAAACACATCTGTCGGAAACCATCCTAACATTTATAGAGTCAAAAATTCTTCAGACAATCCACAGCCGGTAAAATACAATTTTAATTTGTTATTGCTATAAATTGTCAAGAAACTGAACAAAACATAGTTGTTAAATTGTTGTTATTTTTTAAACTTGGTTTACTGTATATTTAACATAGACTTAAATATAAATATATCCTTCGAAATTACCATCGAAAGTGAATATTTACATTCCGTGTGTTGCGCTGTAATTCTTTTCGAAGCTTTCGCTGTTCACCAAGCACGTTCTGCCGCTCTGTCGTTCAAATTGCAATCCCTCAAAGCCTTTATGTGCTGATCAGGCTATAAATATTTTCCCGGATACTAAATTTAAGGTATTTTAAAAATTAAAACGCATAAAAATTAAAGACTGAAGAAGAATTCAATGCTGCAATATTAAGCAAAACAGGTATTAAGTATAGAATGGAGTCTATAGAGACGTCTATCCGACAGGTCGCCCTACATTCATGCGCATGGTCAGTTAAAAACATTTCGATCTATTTTGTTCATTGTAAAATAGAAAATAGAAATGAGTTCTTTTGAAATAAATCGCCGAGAATTTTGGAGTTTTATTGCTTCTATTAATTAGAAATGTAGGGTGACTTTTTATTGTTAATTAAGCGAGACTTTAACAACATGAAATCACCTTTTCTCCCGTGAGCGGTAAAAATAGTGAAATCGGAAACGACCACAATCGTTTAATAGACAATAGCAAAATCGTTCAATTGTGTGGTTTAAATTTGTACAAAATATAAAAGTAATAGCGTCGTGATTAAATTTGATATTATGGTAACCACTGAGTAGACATGATAAGGTGGGCATTGCATGTATCTTGACAACTGGGAAAATAATTTTACCAAAATGATATTTACACGTACAAACATAAAACTATATGGACATAATCTTGAGAAATACAAATTGACTACAGGCATTTAAACTTAATTCTTTTATTTGGGGGCCATACGCCGCTGAACATGAAATATTTCCGCCAGTTTTGAGATGGGTGGTTTAAATTTCCCGGCCTATATAGATTTGGGTTCAATCACCCCCAAGGATATACTTCCTGCTTTTTGAATGTTGCCTTAGGCGTTGTCTGTAAAATGCAGGGTTTATATTCTAAGATCCACTGTCAAAATTCTATTCTGTTAAGTTCCGCCCATTGTTTTCTCGTTTAGGAAAACCCCATTCTTTTATCTGGGGACCATACACCGCTGAACATGGAATGGAATTAATCTGAAAATACCGCATTGAAGGTTCCATGGCCACCGCCATATTCATCGTTTAGGATGGTCAAAATTGTACAATTTATTGGTGCAAATAGTGAGTTACACTCAACCCAGGGCTAGGCGGCGTGGCCAGTAATAGTAATTTCCATTACTGTCTTTCAACAGGCTCAATCAAACCGAGCCTGTAATATTTTCATATATTTCGTATTCGATGGCTTTAAAAATTCCCTTTTCATCTATTTATTATCGCAGTACCGTTCTTTGTGACGTGTGGCGGCTGTAAAAAGTCTCTCCGTACCGTACATTCAACCAATGCTGCTATCAAGTATGTCCTTTGAAGGTCGTTGAGCACGATACTTATGTACTATGTTAATACTGCTGCTAAAATAACTTTTGTTTAAATATTTAGGCCAGTTTTGAGATGGGTGGTTTCCAATCAATTTCCCAGCCTATATAGATTTGAATATTGTTCAAGCACCCCAAGGGTATACTTCCTGCTTTTTAAATGTTTCCTTTGGCGTTGTTTGTAAAATGCAAGATTAATGTTCTAAGATCCCCTGTCAAAATGCTATTCTTTTCAGTTCCGCAAATTGTTTTCTCGTTTAGGGCAAACCCATTCTTTTATCCGGGGACGATACGCCGCTGGACATGGAATGGTATTAATCTGAAAATACCGCATTAAAGGTTCCATGTCCACCGTCATATGCATACCGTCGTTTAGGATGGTCAAAAGTGTACTGTTTATTGGTGCAAATATTGATTTGCGCTCTACCCAGGGCTAAGCGGCGTGGCCAATAATAGTAATTTCCATTACTGTCAATGAACAAGCTCAATCAAACCGAGCCTGCAATATTTTCATATATGTCGTGTTCGATGGCTTTCAACGTTCCCTTTTCATCTATTTTATTATTTCAAAACTTAATTTACCTAAAATGTGCATAATTATATAACTTTAATCAATTTATTTAAAATATTGTTAAGTATATGAAGGTTGCAAAATAGAAATATCATGACAGTCCTTTTTTAACTTTAAGTTTAATAGCAAAATTGGCATTAAAAACCCCCACAAATATTGATGAAATTTATCAATTGAATTATTTTAGAACATGGATATTGAGGTTTACCCGCCAGCAAGTGATAATGACAAAGAATTCCATATCCTCAAGTTCCACTCGTTTGACTCTAGTATCATTAGCCTTGCGGTACAATCAATGGACGTTGATGTAGATTTACCTATTGAAGTCTCTGAAAAAGAATTCGCAGTTATCAACATCAAATCAAATCAAGCAATTCTGTTAATGGGAAGGAGTGGCACGGGTGAGTTAAAGAAAGAACTTTAAGTTACCGATATTAAACATTATAAGTTACAGAGAATGTACTTAGCTCTGAATTGATTTCTATCATAGTTGCAACCTCAAAGTTAGTAATAAGAAACAAGGTACACTAAATTAAAATTCCTATCATATTGTATATATTTACTTAACTTGAAATATTAGGTTCGAAGTTTTAGTATTTTTTAGGGATCGACAAAATTTCATGTTTTACTAGCTACACTGAAACATGCAGCATATTTCAGTGTTAACTAGTAACGGTTGAAATGGTTGTTTTTCTGTTACACAATGTACATTCTTTAGCGGTAAATGGTTTGAAAGACGTCGTCCATTAAAAATATAAAATTATTCCAGTTTTGTTTTATTAAGTTCCAGTTTATGGGTTTTAAAGAAAATGCACATGTCTGAAATTGTGAACAGAAATAATTTTGAAATCATGAAATAGTGGAACCGTGAAATATGAAATTTTGCGCCTTTTGATGTATGTATGAGGTAAAAGCCTACCAGAGAAAATCAGAATTTTACAATGTTACAAGTTCACGGTTTCATTATTTCAATTACTTTTCTCCAAAACTTCAAAGTTCATGTTGTCAGTAACTCATTGTACTTATGAAGGCATTTAAATTGATTTTTAGTGTCGCTTCGTTTTTGTGTTTTGTTGCAAATAGAGTTCTACTATTTTCCTTTACTGTTTTAACGTTTCTCAACGTATGTTAAATAACATACATTAATAACATTGATTTGTGCAAAGTTTTATTGAAAGCATTTTGCCGTTAAAGAGGTCTCGATAATTTACCTTTTTTCAATAACGGTGCAATGACATCAATGACATCTGCCAAAGAACCTTAATTGAAACTTATCGAATTAGAAAAATCTTTGATTGTGAAAACTGTATAACCGTTGGACTTTAAAACACTCCAAAACCTATAATTATACTTTTATTCATCTAACGACAGTTATCGTTAATATTATTATACTGGACCACGTATTTAGTCATCACGTAACCGACATCCTTTTTTATTTTATTTCCAAACGGTGAAATCAACAAACTTTATACAAAAATATCAATGTATTATGCATGTTTTGTTTTTCTTCTTGTAGATAATACACTTCTTATTTATTTGGCATATAAACATATGACTGCAATTCAACCGTTTGTTTTATAAATTTTAAGGGAAAACAACATGTTTGCTATATAGACTTTGGGACCGTTTTTATCGGCATTGGTCAATCCCACAGGAAGATGAGACCGGCTCAGAGGATGTCGAGGCAAAGAAAGAACAGATTAATAATGAGGATGTCGAGGCAAATAAAGAACAGATTGATAATGAAGGTATGGCGTGCGTACTTTGTTGGGTGATATTCGTTATGAAGTATTTGTTTAGTATATTTAGTTCATAATGTAAGGAACAGGTATCATTAATATATGTCTCACCTCTATGAAATTTTTATAAAGCTTATAAAATCAGGTACATGATATTTAAATAAACTCGGGTCTAATCGATATGCTTTTTGCAATTTGGGTAACTCAAAATACGTTTTCGATCTATATTGAATATGCCGACGTATTTTATGGTGACATGATCTGCGTTTTGGCACAGTGTCATTTATTGCAGAAACAAATCATCCCTTAGGTTTTTTGACGCATGTTCAAATCGTGTGCATCGACATCATAAACAATATGTAAGAAAAGAAATGCAAAATTAATTATAACTGTAGTGATGACGGTCGGTCTCAATTAACAGAATAAGATGTCGGAGAATGATTTTATGTCATTGAAATACTAGACTTTAATGAAAGATTGAAAGCCGCCGAACACCGAACATATGAAAATATTACAGACTCGGTATGATTGAGCCTGTAAAGCGCAGTTAAGGAAATGCATATTACTGCCAACGCCGGCTAGCTCCGGATTTAGCGCAAATCAATATTTACGCAGGTAAACAGTACCAATTTTGATCTATATCAAAGAAGGTATGCATATGGCGGTGAGCTTGAAACCTTCAATATTGTATTTTAACATTAATACCATTCCATGATCAGTGGCGTATGGTTCCCAGGTAATAGAATGTGTTTGTCCCTGAACCTTGAAACATGTGCAGTATAGAACTATTCTTAATTTGTATCAGATCAATTAAAAAGAAAGCATTTCGCCGAAAAGTTTTCGTAATTATAATGATAGTAACAGCTTTTTATGTGTGCCATGACATTTACAATGTAACTTGATGGTTACTCTGGGTTCGCCTTTTGTCTTGTAATTCATTATATGAGCGTATTTAATCCTTTAGATACAACCGAAATTAAAGTCGAAGACCTACATCTTGTGACAACACAAGTGGAACATCCTGCAAGATTAGCCAGGAATACAACTTACGCCAACTATTTATTACAAAAAATGCTGTTCTTACGACCGAAGTTCGGAAATCATTCAACAGTTTTAGAAATATTTACTGTAAAAAAGACAAGCTGAGAATAAGTGAAGGTCCAACAGAAGAGCTACCAAATCGACTTCAGGATATTACAGATTCGTCGTATCCCTTATTCTTAACATCTAAACAATATTTGCTTTTGCTTGATGCCTCATTGGAGAATCCTTTCTTCGAACGACATGACGATGGTTCAGTCAAGGTAATCTTTTAGTTGACACAAATAACCAATATATATCGTATATATACTGTAGTGTGTGTTGGCACGCCAGTGTGGGTGATATTATCCCGGCCGCAGGCAGGGAATAACATTTTTAACTAGAACTACGTTAGCTATATCTTTGGCTTTTCTTTAATATTTCTTCATCAAATGTTCAATTGATACTGCTATTGACAACAGTTTTGCGATGAAGCCATAATTTAGTTATGGGCACGTTTGACAGGATAATGTCCCTATTTGTAGTCAGATTTTGTCACGAAATCATAATGTTGGTTGGCAGTTACTCGCTGCACTCCGTCACCCTTTGTTGTCAGGCGGGATGTTTAATCCCCTGGAAAGGATTGACTTAAATGGAGTAGTGATTGACCACAAGAACTGGAGAAATTGATTTTATTCTCATAAATGTCATTAAGTTTTTAAAATCAATGACTTTTTTTTTACTGAAACCACTATTATAGCAAAGGAAAGATAACCAAGTTGTGACTGCAGATTTTCAAGAACATTTGATTTTTTTGCAATGATTACAGAAATACAAATTTGTTCAAAGAAATAATTCTGATTAATTGTTTTCTAATTTTACAAAATTGTAAATAGAAAAGTGGATACTTTTTATTTTTGCTGAATATATTTAAATAAATCTTAGTAAAACTTCTGTGATAAATGTACCGTTTTAACAATTACGACATGTCAGATTTTAGCCCAGAATTTCTATTTATGTTATGAATGGATAATCTTAAACATTTACTGTACTTTAGCCTTTAACTGTCAGAATCAAACTTTAAATGTGCTTTTTATACTATGACACATCGTTTAATATTTAACAATGCGTTTATTACAGCCTCTTTACACTTGTTATTACCCTGTTTACATTTGTTATTGTAGTCGGTTTAAAAGCCCCTGAGAACTTATGTTGTTCTATTGTTATTGTCTTGAAGACTCGAAACAAATCTTATTGTATTGTATTGTTACTTTGTCATGACCTTTATCAAATTGTATTGCTTACAGGTTGTTATATAACTAAATCTATGTGACTGTCCTAATTACTTGATCATTGTTGAAACTTACAAACTAATATAACGCAAGAATTTAATTAGTAAAATATTGTATTCATAACTTTTAACAATATTTCAAATTTTGCATGTGATTTACCTTCAGGCAAGGGTTTTTGGTTGGACAGATACTGCGGACTCGGTGGTTGATATTTTGGATAACGACTTTGATACGGATGAAGAAATTGACAACGATGACAAAGAGTTACAAGATGGTGAAGAGGTTTGTTGTTTCTGAGTAACGTCTCGAAAACCTCAGAGCTTTAAACATGTTTACTTGTTTTTTGTTTGAGATCCATATATCTCGTTCTGATTAATTAACTCGTGCTTATGTACCTTTATCATTGACAGAGTTTGCAATATGACTGTTAAGCAAAAATGACAAATACGTACATTACTTACGAAACTTCGCACACAAAAATAACCGCCTTTTCTAAGTCAAATACACAGTTCATACCAACATTGTGTGAATGATATACACTACTTAGATTATTCAAAACTTTTCTGATCAGGATCACTGCTTTCACTAAAATTTTCGTTTGTTAAACCATTATTGTTTGTCATAACAGTATTGATCACGGTACTGTAATAATAATTTATACACAGATCTATAATGCAAAAGCGTTACGATTGCCCAGCCATGTTGCTGCAATAAACGTAAACAAGTTGCTTGATGAACATACTATCCATTCACACACCTGTTCGACTTTTGTCATTCCCCTTAATCTACCTTTTTTACCCTGGACTCAAACGATTTTCCAAAGTCTTTTGTCTGACAGTTCTGTCTTATACTTTACCAGTTTTAAAGTGTTTGCGTATGGTAACAATGAAAACATCAAAACGAACACAAATGTAAAAGAAACAAATGATACAGACGTATCTAAAAGTTGTTTTTCTTTCATTTAGATAACACTGGTAAAATAATTACGTAAATAGCGAATACAGACTTTATCATAAACATAAACTTAATATACCAAACATTGAATTCAGTAAGGATACTGATAATTTGTAATTAGATTTAATTTACAAAAAATACAGGTCTGGAATAATTTGCATATAAAACAATCTTTAACTTAACATTCACTTCCTTTTTTCGCCTAATCAAACACAAGTATACTGTAATATTCTTGGTCCTCATATAATTCTAAATTATAGATATTACAGCGCGTTTTCCTGAGATTTAAGATTAACACCTGAGGTCAAAACTGAACTTTGCAAACGCAACCGGTACTCTCAATATAGCGTGTTCGATGATGTTTTAACCCCTACAATTTTGCAGTTGCACATAAAATTCAATAAACATGTGCCATATTGTCAATGTTTTAATATCTTCTCAATTTTTGGCATTATAACATTTGCCTGCAATTATATTGTTTATGGGATTTTTTGATAATTTTACAAGGCATTTAGTAGTTTTGTTTTTGACAAAAGTAAGTTATGAAAGTTTTCAAAAAGTTAACGCTTAATGTGTGAAGTGTGATCAGAGGTTGTTTGCATTGCTTGTTTTATGCGTCTTTTTAGATGGTTGTATATTAACCATTTGCCTTGAAATTTCATTAAAATTAATATGGAGGCAACTTCTATTTCAGCCTGAGGATCTTCGAGAGGTGACCTACGAAGTATTTGTGAACGAGTTTTGGCCGAAGGTTAAACACGAAATTAGTCAGAAGCATACGTCGTATCACGTGTCGCTTATCTGGATGGAAATCATTTCCTTTATTCAGGTAATAATGTTTTTGTTTGTGTATTAAGGAGGCATCTTTTAGTAAAACAAATTATTCAGTTTTCTTTGGATTAGGTTCGGTGTAGAAAACACAGGTTTACTTCAGCGATTTCTAACAAAGTTGCTATATTGTCCGATCTGGAAATAAGCATAGATAAATAATGCAACTAATGCACCTCTAGTAATAAATACATAAAAACAGTTCTTGCTTTTGTTGATCATTTTAGCACAGATTTAATTATAGAGACAGAGTTTCTAATATGAATTTTTATATTTTCAACGTGTTATCGTCTTCTATATCAAATCATAATATAAAATTTTCAAAATTAAACTCTTGCTGTTATATCAAGTTTACTTTAAATTCATATTAATATGTCAGATTTCCATCTACCGTTAGATAAATATCCTTTTTAATCAATTATTAATATCTTTTTTGAGGATTTTTAAACTAACTGGACACAATATAAAATCTTATACAGAATTTACATTTTCTGACAGCTTTAAAATGTTATCATACAATGAGGGATTTGTGCAATAGGTAAACTTAAAATTCGCGACATGACACCATTCCCTTCTGGTGTTGAGTTCATCGGTAATTTGTTTTATTATAACAGTTTGATTATCGCAGCTTGTTTATGGACAGTAATGGAAATGCATACTACAATGTACTGCCCTGTCGCCTAGCGCAACTCGGTACATGAATTTCTGATTAAGATTATATTATATTGACAACCTAATTCATATTTACATGTTTATGACAATGTAACTAAAGTCAGATTTAAATAGACCATATTTCAATTCTTGTCTTTGTTATTTTTAAAAAAAGATGATAGTTCATTTATTATAACCTTTTAGGGATCGTATAAGTGTCTTTTCAATGAAAGTGGACATCTTTCGCTTGAAGATTATAAAACGGTTGGCAAGAAGAAAGCATATAATTTCGACGGTAAAAGAGAAGAGGTATATGCAATATTTGAACAGTACAAACGTTGGAAAAAGTCGTGCAAACGTTTTGATGAAACAGATGTTGTTCGACATATCTTCAGACGGCTTGATAGTGTAGATTCAAGTGAAATCTCCGTTCACCAAGTTTATGTTGACGAAACACAGGATTTTACAGAAATGGAACTTTACCTACTCATAAGGCTCTGTCAATATCCAAACGACATGTTTTTTACTGGTAAGAAAAAAAAACTCTTTTCGATTTTTTTTCTTTAATATGCTTTAGTTATAAAGATTGTATGTTTTGATATTGAAGTTACTTTTGTTATAAAATATTTGTAATATGGATGTCATTTATAATGTGTTTCTGTTTGTGTTGCAATTTTCCTACGGTTAATTTACTTTTTATCGCACAATACTTATTGTCGAAATTGCGTTTTCTGTTTTAGGGGATACAGCCCAGAGTATTATGCGAGGAATTGCATTTAGATTTAAAGACCTGCAATCATTGTTCCATGAGGCAAAAACTTATGCCGAAGAACAGAATAAAACATCACAACGCAAGCTGCCATTAGTTTTCGTTCCGGAAGAGGTTAGACTAGAGTTAATATTATTGTAATGGATGCAAATATAATTTAAACAGGGTACGATAAAATGTGAACATTTTTGGCAGAAACAATTTTAAATATCCTGTACTTGGGAATAAACGGGAAAGATACAAATTAATTTTATGACAGCAAACATGTAAACATAAATGCCGAATTCAGATGAACACTTTATTAACACCGGTCCAAGATTTCTACATGTAGATACAAACGTAGGTTTGCCCTCCACCAAAACACGATTGATGGATTGTAAAACATGTAGCTGATAATGTAGCAATATTTATTTTACGCATCTCAACAAACGCCACAGTTTTAAAAACAATCATATTTGTAGAACAACAACTACCCGTTTCCCAGAAATATGTCTTTATCAATTGGAACATCCAAGAGTAATTCTTGTTATTTCACCAAGAAAACATCTAATTGTGTGTTGATATGAGAACCTGTGGGAGCAAGTGTGAGGTTGGTGCACCCTAGAACCTGCTTTAAACCCCCAAAGGCTTATTAATGCCACTGACCGTTCCAAGGCGGTAACACCAAGGGTTGGTAGTGACTTGCTTGAATTTGACATACTTATAAATACATGCTCTCTTTTCCTCTTTTCCTTTTCGTTGCATGAGGTGACTGTGTCTTGTGAGTGTGGTATGCATATTTCACTTTTGTATTACAAACGCACTTTTCATATTCGCGAGACATGTTCGGCACCTAAAAATGTAATTTGTAAATTATCTTAACCTTCGAATTACTTGCTGCACATATTCGTCATTTTAGGTCATGCAAAGTTGGTTAAATTCTTAAAATTGGTGAACCTCAAAATATTGAAGCGAGAAACAAACATTCGCGAGTTGTTTCAAAGATAAGAAAAATCTTTACAACTCAAAGTTTGCTTAGCAAGAATATATTTGTATATTTGTTTTGCATCCGATAAACGTCTTCTAAAATTTGCTCAATTCAGTCATCAACTTGTATCCTTCAAGTGAAAGTAAAGACTGTGTACTCTACAAATCCCGGGTACATACCCAGCAAAACCCGGTTACATGTATGCAGCTTAAATTTAACGCTCCGAAACAGCGTTACCTCGTTTGCACGATTGTTATTCAAGGCTGTCTCTACACTGGTAACCTTCTCGATACATCAATAGACGTTTTAACGAATTTCATTGAAAATATACTTTTTACTTTACTTTTACATGCTCTCTTTTCTTCTCGTCTTTTTCGCTGCGTTTGGAGGCTGGAGGCGATTCCTGATATGCATATTTCACTTTTTTTATAAAGTATACATCACAAGTATGCTTGGTTAAGTTGGTGCTTAGCAAGTTTTGTGTAATAATTTGAAAACAAAACTCGTAAACGTCATCGTCGCAGTACACAGATCGTTTCAAAGTGGTTCATGAAATTTCAATGACCTCTGTTGTGAAGCCTAGATGAAAGCAAAATAGATATACTTACATCAAACCGAGATTTTTTTTTCAAGGTATAACATTGCCGTATTGTTTACCTTTTTCTAGATACACCAGCTGCAATATAACTACCGTTCCCACTCCGGTATTTCATCTCTAGCAGCGAGTGTGTTGGACATCCTTTTTCGATTTTTTCCGGAATCATTCGACCGCTTGGAACCTGATCAAGGCTTATTCGATGGTCCCAAACCACGATTTATTGAGTCATGTGATTTCAGCGATTTAGCTGTTCTTTTGAGTGGAAACAAAAGAGAAACATCGAACATTGAGTTTGGAGCTCACCAAGTCATTCTCGGTGAGATAACCGTCATAATTATAATTTTTATTTTTGTTCTTATTTATTATTATTATTATTATTATTATTATTATTATTTTGATTCCTAAACACATTTAAATTTATCATGATTGATCACGATTACAAGAGAACGAATAAATTTTTATTTAAAATATATATTTATAATTAAAAACACGAAAAGCGGTACGCTGGAAATAGTTCGTATGATAACCTCATACAAGGCAATGTATGTGTAGTGTGCCTGTAAATTTCTCACGCAAGATGTTTTGGCCTTATACTACAGCTTTTTATCAAATGTCATTCCTAAAATATTGGATAACATTTTTAATTGATGTCTTAACAGAGCCTCTAAATAATATGCAACGTTTTGTCCCTTGGAATTGGAAGTTTTGGTCTCTGCCATCATTATGTTACCATTAATGACATAACTTTGCAATGTATAATTTATGTATATGCTTCTACAGCCTCAATGTATCTGTATTTCCTCTACTGTCTGTCTATGATGGAGACAAATCTTTAAAAATGCCTGTCATCAATGTGGTTTAAAAATGTCATTTAAATGATTTTCTAAGCCCTTCAAAACTTTGTCAAAACCAAATGTACCATTTAGTTACACATCCGAAAAAATGAAAAACAAATGGATTTTATGGCACAATGCTTATGACAAATTTTGTTTGAAGTTGTTGACGAGGCTGCAAGAAATGCGCTCCCTGTTGAACTTAGTCGCGCTTTAACTCTGACAATCTATGAATCTAAAGGTCTGGAGTTCGATGACGTTCTTCTGTTCAACTTCTTTAAAGATTCACAGGTAATCCGAGTGCAGATTAACTTTTCTTATATATATGAATTTATAATTTATGAACTTTTTTAACTGTAAAATAACTTGAAGTAATAATTATTAAATATTTTTAAAAATAATAGTAACTGTTATAAGTTAACAATAATTGTAAATTATTTACAGTTTATTAGTGTTTTGCTCACTAAAGAAGACAGATACTGTGTGGTGATACTTATTTTTTACAAATACTGCAGCGAAGCAATTAAAAGCCTGCAACTGATACAACAAAAACGTGTCAGTCAGTTATAACTGTACGAACCACAGTATTAAATTTCCAAAATTTAACAAGGTTTGTTGAATTTGAAAAACTAATGATTGCACATATTCTTACATGTGGATAATAAAAACATACCTTTAAATTTTGTTGATACGCTAACATTTTTGTGATATTCAGAGATCAATGTTGTTCTAATGTGATGAAGTGGTATATTTTACGTTTAGTATTTGTCATTTGGTTGATTTAATTTGATCCTTTTATAAATGTTAAAAGTGAAATTCTTAATACATTAATCATTTTCAGGCAAACAAAGAATGGCGCGCAGTAATGGATTTTATAAAGGATCTAGCAATAAAGCAACAAGAAAAGTCCCATGAACAAAGATCAGAAGTTGCCTGTCTAGACACCGGTAAAATTTTTGTTTACTTTATCAATTTCATCTTTTATAAACAGTAAACAGTTATGTATTTATTATTATTAATTTAAAAACGTTTCAATAAAAATACTAAGGTTTGGTCTACGAACTTTTTCAAGCATCGTCAATCCAGAACCAATAATTTTTTTAAGAACAAGCATATATAAACATTGTTTTGTTTTATGAATATCAACCTGTTTAAATTACATGTGAATTTACAGTCAATCTTAATTTCTAGTACTTTCAACACATGTGAAACAAAACAAATACAATAGAGTTGTGTTCACGCCGTCGTTAATGTTGTAGATTTTCTACAGTCAAAAAGTATGCCACGACCTCTGAAATTTGATCAAAACTTGCACAAAGTGTTGAATTCTGAGCTCAAACATTTGTACACGGCACTTACCCGTGCTAGAGCTAACATCTTTATATTTGATGGCGATCGTGAGAAAAGAGCACCCATGTTCGAATACTTCAAATTCCGAAATCTCGTTGATGTTGTTACAGTAGATGACTCTGACAATACAAGTAAGTCTACTATCAGTTTACTTTGCATGTTTTTCTTTATGCGTTTTTAAAATTTGACCAAATGCCCCTGACAAACGTTATTAAACAGTAAGAGCAGAATAATCAGTTTCAAGGGATATAAAACATATAAAAGGAATAGTGGTACTGTTTAGATAAGCCGGCATTAAATAAGGATAACCATGATAGAAAAAAAATGAAATGTAAGATCTTCATAACAATTGAAATTAAAAAGATTAAACTTTGATTTCGACCGATGCAATTTACCACCCTAGCATCAAGACAAGTCTGATGTTGCTTGCAACAGTTCCAGTGACACTTATCACCCATTACCAGATACAACAGTTGGGAAAATCTGCCACGGCCTGGAGTGAATCGAACCGGCACCACTGTTGCCGTAGTCTCACAAGTTAAACCACTGACTTCCATCACCTGGCGGTGACTTTATACTTTACCATTATTATATTGTGATAGCAATTTTGTCGTTGTGTGTATTGTTAAAGGTTTCAAATTATAAACATGCGTTTTCTTTTACTTTTTACTTATGGCTCTATGGCAAGTCTGTGTTTTCTGAATCTGAATCTGGCTATTTAACCAGATATGGCTATTTCTATTTTTCGGATCTTTAGAACTCTCACGACTGGTTCAACAGTCAAGCCCTGAAGAATGGACAAAGCAAGGAGACAAGTATATGAGGAAGTTTCTGTATGGACCGGCTGCAAAATGCTACAGTCTTGGGAATAACAAGACTCAAGAAAATCTAGCGCGAGCAAATGAATTGGCAGTTTCGGTAAATTCATTGATGCGTTCCTAAAATGCTGAATTAATATAAAAAACCATGTAGCTTATGTGTAAAATTCTGGTTATATTTAAAGTCGTTCAGTCAATCTGGAACACACTGTAGAAGCGATAGGTTTCAATTACATCTTTCGACAAATTTTAAAATATTTACTAAGTAATATTATATTTGCCAATTTTGTTAAACTATAATAGTAGTTCGGTTCCATTTTTCCTAACACGCTTTTATTCTTTTTTTTGTAGGCAAACAAAAAACATAAACAGACCAGTAATATGGAGGAAGATTTTGTTTGCGCAGCTGAATTGTATTTGATGTGCAATGAACATGTTAAGGCAGCAAAATGTTTGAAGAATGCAAAGGAAACTGAACTGGCCATACAACTGTTTGAGAAACTGGGAATGGTTGGTATAAGTTTTTTCATTGCATTTTCACACAAGTAAGACTGATATTTCGATGATTTATCGAGCAAAAATAATTAACAGATAAATACCACATATTTTTATTATTTCAAATGAACAATTCATCTGCGATTTGTTGTGCTACAATGAATTGATACCTGCCGGATATCGGACATTTTGGGACGATTAGTAAAGAATTTTGGTTTAATGTCTCTTTCTCGATACATTATTCAACTTGAAATTTTACATGTAATTTCACATTTTGTATATATCCATAAAGTAAATTTTTTCTTAGTATGTAATTTATGTTGATATAACTTTGCGTTTAGATAATAATTTTATTACTTTTTAAAGTTGAATCAGTCAGGATATATGCCATTATGCTAAGGTGTTCAAGTTATTCTCATGTTAAAATACTCATTGAATTTTCAGTTGGAAGACGCTGCGGAAATTTACAAGAAACAAAAGAAATACATAGAATGCAGCGAGTGCTACCAAAAGGCCGATCTCTATAACAAGGCGGTGAGAGTGTTGTTTGACAACCAGTTGTTCGATCGCGCCACCGATACACTTAAACTATACGAAATGCGAAAACAGGTATGTAGCTATACTTATTTTTCGTCATTTACAGAACAATAAATTAAAGGTAATATTTGACTTATTGCTAGCCTGTACACTAGTATTTATACTTCAGTTAGCTTTAACGATTAAAAATGTGGAGCCTTTCTACTTAATTCTTGTAAAACCAACGAGACAACATATGTATGTGTAAATGTATCTTACAATCTGCTACTTGTACTATTTCAGTTTTTAAACACTTATACACTTATATTATGTCCAATCACGAATGTGAATGTCACGATTAATAACGCTACTATTCAGATGTATCAAAAACGTGATGTTTAAGATAAAAGTTTGCGCGAAGCTAGCACACATGCTCCTTACTTCAAACTCCATAGTTTGCAGCTGTAAAATGTGGAATATTATAACAGTAGGCATTCTGTAGGTTCGTATTTTTTGAGTTGGGTCTGTAAACTACATCACGCGAGACCGAAGGTCGAGCGTGATGTGGTTTACATACGAAACGAGAAATAATACGAACCTACAGACTGCATACTGTCAAAATGTTGCTTTTATTATATACATTCTCGCTCAAAACAAATTAAAATAAACTAAACAACAAAATTGTAGTCATCATTTTGGTTTACATAATAGTAGAAATACAAATAGTAACGCGAAAGTAAATTTATAAATGGCGTAGAAAGTAAATTTATAAATGGCGTAGAAAATTTATGAATGGCGTAAAAATATCGTAACGGTTGTAAAACTGCGACGGAAATTTCTTTTTTGGAGTTCGTTATTTGTCAAAATATTACGACAACATAGTCTGACGTAGTATATGACATCACATAGATCACGGGAAGCTGCAAAATACAGAATTGGAAAAGGACATTGTTCAATACGGAATTACCAATCTGACGAGTTGTATCAATTTTGCGGATTAACGCTGCACTATGATAAAATCATTGATGGGTATTGAATAAAAATAAATAATGTTGGATGCGTTTATCTCCTAATGAAATAATTTCTTTGAAATTTATGTTTTTAGTTGAAAAGGAAAAAATACTTTTTTCATATTCTATAATTTGCTTCTTTGATCATATATTTTTCTGGGATCTAGTGTTTTTAAATATTTTCGTTGATATATTTTATTCCCAATTTATAAACTCCCATAGGAGGTAATAGGCTTGATTCTGGAACTTTTTGGTTAAAGTTTAGCTTAGGTTTTAAATTCGCGCACTGGCCCGAGCGCGAAATACGCGAAAATTAGGCCATCGCTCAATAAAATGATACCACAGTAGATGTTTGTAATTGTTCCACATATATGTATATGTAAATTGTGTGTATGTAAACGTCTAAGCATTCGGGATGTCATAATTGAAATAGTTATGGTATATCGTCGTTCTCTGAAAAAAAAACTAACCCGGGTCTAAGCGGCGTGGGCAGTAATATGCATTTCCATTACTGCCCATGAACAGGCTCAATTAAACCGAGCCTGCTGTATTTTCATATTTGTCGTGTTTGATGGCTTTCAAAGTTCCCTTTTCATCTATTTCTATTAATAATTTGGTTGGCACGTTCTGTTACCACGTACGCACTCATGGCTAGGCGATGTCGCCGTTCTGGTGCTTAGATCTGTGAAGGATTATTCGTTGATTTCTTATCTCATATACATGTAACCAGAAAGTTTTCGTCAGTATTAAAAGACCTCTTGATTTAGATTGATTTTGATTAAAGCATAACTTAATACTTCTGAAGAAATCGGGTAACTCTGAAGAAAACGAACGAGTTAATTACAAAATAGCACTATTAGAACAAAGTCTTTAATGTATTTCCTCTTTGTGTATCCTCTCGGGGTTCCTGTGTTTTCAATGATTATAAGCCCACACTGGGATTCAATCCGGTACGGCTACAGCGTCTAGCCTTTTAACGACTAGGACCGATTAACCAAGCCGGGACACAGGGTTTGCGGACAAGCCTGATATAGTGATCGTCATAATGTTAAACCGGTAGTAGATAACTTACTGATCACAGGACGGGGCCAAGGCCGCCACTCTGCGTAAAAAGTGCTTTTCGAATTTTAAATGATTATAAGACCACAATGTGAATCGAGCCTCTATGATGATTGTTCTTTTCTTTTCATTATCACAGACTGTTTAAATGTAAACATATTGATGTTTTACAATTTGTATTAACCCTGATACTCTTTTATTCAGAAACTTGAACAGCAAGAAAATCCTCGCCTTGGTCACGTTTTGCAGAATAAACCGGATGATATTTTTACAGAAGAAAAGATCAGCAAGAGGTACTTATTATTTGCAAAATTGCAAAATACAATAGCTATAATGAAGTGCGATGATAGGAGAAATAGAAATATTGTCCCAATCTTCAGATATTTATGTATGTCTGGAACAAACAATTTGGCATCGGTATCCCTTTTAAAGCTAGAAGATTTTATTCTGATATCAATAATTCAGGCCTCCTTTAAAATACTTTTATGCACGAATTCGGACTAGAAAAATATAAACAATTTATTCATGAAACCAATATTGAATTTCCCTTACTAAATTTGGAAGATCCTCTCACATGTTATGTATTGAACCCGAAAATAACACGGCAGGTGAAGCAAGGCTCCAATTCTCCAACATGAATGTGATTGAATATGAACACCACTATCTCCTTGTATGTCCAAATTACTGTGATTTCACACTAAAGAATAATTATTTGAAACCACACTTTTGTTACTAGGGCTGAACCCTTAGAAGACTTAACAAAGGCTTGTTCACAGCTAAACTAAAGCTAAGCGACAATATGATATGTTTACGAACTGTGTACAAATGTTTGCGGTAATGTCAACCGAAATCGCAACTTTTCTTATAATAGTGTTGGTAATATGTAGGAAGCGAAAAACAGTTTTTCGGTATAGACTGTTTTATTATTTATCTGTATACCACTTTCATTCGGGCTTCACGGCCGTATCGCTCATTCCTTATCGCTGTCAATCGGTAAAATCGCACGTCCCTACCTATCAGGCCTTTGAACAACATAGACTCTTTTAGGCTAAGAACAAAGTTCTAGTTTTTCATAGTTTAAGAAAGATGATAATATACATGTGTACTTGTATTGATATTGACATTGGGTTGTTCTAAATTCACGCTCTTCTGCATGTAATAATATGATTCTGTGAATGAGAAGGAATGAATTATACATGTATACATATTTATTGTTCAGATGCCTGATGTGGGTATGCAATACTCTTTTTAAACAATTAATGACATGTAAATTTGTACATCCGCTATAAATAATTCGGTATATATAAAACACATCACTATAATTTTTCTCGGGCTTAAACTGTTCGATTCGATATATCATTACAGGGCTGCACTCCACTACCATGAATCAAAGAACAAAGAAAGAATGTTCGAAGCGGTTAACAGATTTTCCAGTTATGACGACCGTGTGCGCTTCCTAGAGAAACATGGCTATATCGAGGAAGCAGTTTATCTCATGGAACAACTTGGTATTGCACTTAATCCCTTGAAGTTAATATTAATATCATTGAGTTTATTTAACATGATAATGACCTTACCATTCTTATAAATTATATCATGTTAGTACTAGAGAAGTTAATTATTTTCTTACACTATAACTGTTTTCACATTGTGACACACAAGATCTTTATTTGCATATAAATGAAATTTGATGCTACATCTTTTACCGTATTATTAAACACAATCAAGAAATCAAAGTTTCTTTATTTCAAATTATACATAATCAACATGTTTAGTAAAGACAGTCTTTTTTATTTGAATAAATATGAATATCGAACATTACATTTATATTGAAGTACAATCTAAATCCATATAATAAATGATATCGAAAGTTCGTTACCAGGCTAAAGACAGCTTGTGCCGTATATCATATTCTTCAAGTAAGATGAATCAGCGATCATTCTTAAGAGCTAATCATGCACTAACAAAGCCATGTTTAAGACCAAATATATCATTAAGCCCAATATATATTTAATTACTTTTCTCTCTCTGTCTCTTAACAGGTAAATTTCCAAAGGCAGTCGACGTTTGTGTTAAAAATGGGAAGTTTGAAAAGGCGAGAGAACTTGCAGACAAGTGTACTCCTCAAACAGTAATAGCGGAAAGCCTTTTAAATATTGCGAAAGCTAAACTTGGGGCACAACAGAATGCTTACGAAAGCAAAGAAGACAAAGATAGGACTATAATAGATAAAACGGGAGTTATTAGCGATTTAGAAAAGGCAGAGAGTATATTTGTTAAAATGAAGGATGCAGATAATTTGGGCCAAGTTCTTCTTTTACAGGCTATTTTCAGAAATGATCCGACTCTGGCTTTATCAGCCATGAACAAGTTTTCAGAAACAAAAAATGCAGCTGGCGAGGCAGAATGTTGCTTTTTCTTGCAATCCTTCATACAGCCAAATAAGATAGACATTGTTTCAGCGGTGATAAAGAGGTTGGATAGTATTTTCTCCCTGTGCACTATTTGGATGGATGGGGATCGTCGAGAGCATTTCATGAAATATTGCACCTTTTATGGGATATATGCATTGGACAAAGACACGTTTGTAATATATCCACATTTAGGTTCATTTTGTTTACCGGCGTTCGCTACTCAATATGTAAAACAACGAGCTATCTCCAAAGATAAAGTTTGTCATAAAATGGCACACTATCTAATGAAGAAGGGACAAAACGTTGCTAATTTATTAAAGGAAACTTTATTGGCTTACAGAAATTCCAATCGTGTGTGTAACTATGTTACACTGGGAACAAAATGCATTGAAAATCTTTGTCCGATGAAGCATGAGGTTGAAACAAAAGAGTCTTTTAAACAACTGTTAAATGCTGACATGTTGTTGATAATGTTTGAAGCGACCACAAATAGAAGATTAGATCTGCAGGCGAGACACATACAATTTAGAATGAACAAATCAATTATGCTAAATGAGACATACAAATTTCAAGCATGTTTATATTTTTATGAAGATTTTATGCCAGTAGAAGGCTTCTCCTCCCTTCGGACAGAAGAGATGGGGTCCGTTTTGCGGTTGCTTATGCAACAAGAAAATGATAAAGTCAGAAGACATATCATAAGGCAGTTGAAGGATAAATGGGAGCGGGATACTTCTAAACAAAACCTGAAATGCAGAGCAGTTTTTGAAACTGATATTTTTCTGAAGTTACAAATATTCTATCATACTTTCCGTTTAAAGGACCTGTCAGCTGGTGTACTGAAAACACCTATAGACGAAATTACAGATTTAGAGGCTGCTTTTGACAAGACTCTTGTCGGTAAATCTTTCGAGAATGAGAAGAATAATAGGCAGCTGACTATGATGTTTCAGACAAATTCAGAAGATAAACCAGTTATCAGGGTCCTTTGTCTCGGCCGAAAATTTGTTGAGGCCTACGAATTTTTGTACCACAAGCAGCCATACGATGCTTTAGTTGCCTTCAGCAATTTTCAGATCGAGCTAAGTTCACGGCAAAAAACAAAGGATACCAGTCCGCTACCTGACGCGTCAATATATATTTCCTGGCTTGAACTGTTTACAGCGCTATCATTATTACTGATGACAAAGTTGCGCTTTGAAGAAAACATTGTATGTACAGTTCCCAACAGTTTTCTGCACCTGATGAGGACCATGGATAATTTCTTCCCAGAGACTACTTCAATTTTTCAGTCAGTGGAGGAGTGGATATTGCCTGATAACAAACAACAAGTTAAAAGTGATATTCAGTATCGATTATGTTGTATATCCAGCGTCATTTCGGGGTACGAACAAGGAGTAAACTTGATGACGATGGTTCAAAAGGAAAGCCTAACTGACTTTAGAAAATACGCTCTGTTAGAGAGATGTTTAATCTTAGGTATGACAATGTTATGCAACTCTGAAACTATCATGCCTGTCGAAAATGAAAGCAGGCTTATTGACTGCTTTAAGAACCTGAATGTTCCTGAAAAAGCGCCACAAAGGCTGAGAAAAGCATTAACACAGTTTGGCAGTGCTCTTTGTACTAAAGACATAGCAGGATGTTTAAACAAGTTGACGATGGATCGGAATGAGAAAGTTGTTTTGTGCTGTTGGAAGGACGGTAAACTATCGATAGATTTTATGGAACGTACCGATAGGTTTTCGGAAGCTTTTCTCCAAACGACTAAGGAACAGGGAAATGATGATAACGAAAACAACGAACAATACACTACCAGTATATCTGAAGAAGAAACCGCTGCAAGAAAAGTCGTTAAAGATGATGAATACTTAATTGAAGAGGAAGCTGTTCAAGTAAGTGCGGAAATCGTGACTGAAATCAACTCATCTGTAAATGGCGCAGGGAAAACAAAACTTGTGGCAAAATATCAGAAAGATGACAGTTTTTCCTATCTGGCTGTTGCAAACAAATCTCTTGAAAATATACCACAATTCCCAAATAACAGCCAGAATCAGGACGGTACTGGTATTGCAAGATCTCAAAATACGTATAACTCCGATACATTTGTTGATCACTCAGACATTGTTACACCTTCCATTCCCGTTTCACATGAACTTGTTAGAGAGCAACAAGATGATAATATTTTGCCTGAAGAAAATACGGAAGAGATTGACAAATTACAAAAAGAATTTGAGACAAAAATAATGCCAGTACAAGCTTTTCTCGACGATAACAAAATATGTGATATAGATACAGTTCCCCCCAAGTTTATCACATGCAAAGAAGAAATCGAAAGCATGATCAGAATTAAAAATGACATAGGGATTTTGATATTGGAAATGCATAATAAACGAAATATCGGTCAATGTCGCCGGGAGATTGAGAAGCGGTTAACAGATTTACAGAATATCCATATAAATGTTATGAAATTCATGGAAAATGAAAAGGTGAGATTAAAGTAATAAATTTGAACGTAATTTTAAGATATAAACTTCCTTCATGTCATTGCGATTAATAATGACGCGTGCGTTGTTAATTAAATTAATTCCATAACTTGTTAAGATAATAAAAATATTAAATTTAGTGACATAGTGCAAGCAAACATAAAATATAAATTAACAATAAATTGTACCAGATTTTCATTTTCATATTTAATATTCAAGTTCTATTTTTCAGCTTCAATCGGAAAGTAATGAAATTGGCACCGATTCATTCTCAATTGAGAACGAAGTGGCTATCGGCAAAATAGAGAGCGTGGTCGAAGAGCCCAAAAGACGGAAATATAGAACGTCAAGAGAGAAAAAGATGGAAAGGAGTGAAAGGAAATTGCAGAAGAAGAAAAAAACAATAAAATAATCGATAAGCAAACTGAATTCGGCCGGTATTATTTAAATGTGGACCACCCTGCCTAATATAGCAGATATTGACACTGAATTTCTATGTAAATGTTACCCCTGAAACATTGTTTTGAATGGTCTACTTTTAATAAATACAAAAAAGGCTAGCATGTCTAGTAGAAATAATTTTTAAGACAATTAGGCAAAATTGAATTTATCGTTTTATATTAATGATATATATGATATAAATGAAAATTGTCTATTGTGTGTGTTATATAGGTATACATAAAAGTTATATATCGTATGTATTTTGTGGTGTGCATGAAAATTATATGGTAAAAAATGAACAATTATATATCGTGTGTGTAATATGGTATACATGAACAATATTTATCTTACGTGTTATTTGGTATATATGGAAATTATATATCGTATGTGCTATATGGAATGAATGAAAAATTATATATCGTATTGTTATATGGTATACATTTAAAATATCTATCGTATGTATTATATTGTTTTTATGAAAATTATCTATCGTATGTTGTGTATGGTATACATGAAAATTTTATATCGTATGTGCTAAATGGTATAAATGAAAATAATATATCGTATGTGTTATAAAGTATACAGGAAAGAAAATTCTATATAACGAGTTATATAGTAAACATGCAAATTATCTATCTGTGTAATATGGTATACATGAAGAATATCTATGGTACGTGTTATATGGTACACATGAATATTATCTATCGTATGTATTATTTTGTATTTATGAAAATGATTTATCATATGTGTTGTATGGTATACATGAAAATTATATATCATATGTGCTATATGGTATAAATGAAAATTATATATCGTATGTGTTATACGGTATAAATGAAAAATTTCTATAAATTACGTGTTATATAGTATACATGAAAATCATCTATCGTATGTGTTTTGTGGTGTGCATGAAAATTGTCTATTGTATGTGTTATATGATGTCTCTTTCTGTGTTATACATGAAAATTATCTATCTGTGTAATATGGTATACGCGAAAAAAAAATTATGGTCTACATGTTGTATGGTATAAATGAAAATTATCTATCGTGTGTGTTATATTGTATTTATGAAAATTATCTTTCGAATGTGTTATATAGTATACACGAAAAAAATCTATCGTATTTGTTATAAAGTATACATGAAAAGCATCCTTCGTATGCGTTATATAGTGTAAATGAAAATTATCTATCGAATGTTTTATATGGTATACATGAAAGTTATCTATTGTATCTGTGTAATATAGTATACATGAAAAATTTCTGTTTTACGTGTTATATGGTATACATGAAAATGATCCATCGTAACTTCGTAAGTGTTATATGGTATTCATGAAAATTATTTATGGTTCGGATAAGAAAATCCGGACCACGGAAAACTGATTTTTGGCGAGAACTGAACAGAGCCTCGTTATTTAACTTAATAATCTTTCGTTAGGCAAGTACAGTCAAATCTGTATTAAGCAGCCATCCAAAAGTGGCTTCTTAACACAGGTGGCTATTTGAGACAGGTAAAACTAAGAATAAAATATCAGTTTAGGACATATTCAAACTGGCTGTTTTACACAGGTTGTTGCTGAATGCAGATGGCTGCTTAGGAATGTTCAACTGTACTTGCCCAACGAAAGACACAAAAATCACTGATACTGTGCGCCCATCCTTTGACACTAAACCAAAACAGATATGGTGTTAGAAATACGTGTATGCCCTAATAATACTTTAAATGTATTTTCGCTGGTCAATGTTTCAGTGTATTGTAAAATGGTCATATTAGTGTTTTAGAATGCTTTATAGTTGATTTATCACGTGCTTTTTATATCTATGCTTTTTGCTGTCGTGTGGGAATGCAGCGTTTTCTGAGTGCGGCATAGTTCACCTTAGTTTGCAGTATTTACGATAATAAGACATTTTATTTTTGTCAGTACAATACTCATTCTTCACTTTTTTAGCAAATATTTTTAAGTACTTCAAAGAGTGCAGGAATATTAACCATTATTCTGAAGGAGGCCATCAGAATAATCTGCTACCAACACCAAAGGGTTTTTCAATTTTATGCTTCACGTTACATAAAGCATATAGTTTCCACCTTGTCGTTCCGTCATTTGGTCAACTCGTAGTTTTGCTTGATAACTTCAACACATATTGAATTCAAATGTAACTTAATTTCAAGTACATTGTTAAAAAACATAGCTTATGATGTGCTCTTGACTCTGTTCCTTTGTATAGAATTTTGTTCGTTCTATAACTTTCTTTTAAAACTTAAAAGCTATGTTTTAAACAATGCAAATTTTGTCAGTACATAGATATTTTTTATAATTAATGCAATGCACAACAATTATAACTTACGTGTACTATCATGTATTGTTTAAGTTGTAACTTTATAATATTTTGCATTGGAATGTTTTTCTGCATGATAACTGCTTAAGCATATATGCTAGAGGCTTAAAACATTTTCAGTACATTGATCTTAGTAATAGATGAAACGTGAACTTTGAAAGCCACCGCACACGAAATATATAAAAATATTGCAGACTGTTTGATTAAGCCTGTTTATGGGCAGTATGTGAAATGCATTTTATTATCCACGCCCTGTAAAGCGCAACTCAATATTTACACCAATAAACACTACAATTTCGACACATCAACAACGATGGTTAGATGGAGTGCAGTGCGCAAAAATCCATTCTCTATCTTAATAATTTCCCTTTATAGTATCTTTTATTATACCTCAATTTAATTTACAATGTTAATCTTCCATAGGCCACCGTGACATATAAGTACTGTCAAAAAAAATATACTGTCGGAAAAATACTGTCATCCGCTACCATAGGTACGGAAGGTTCGAAAATTATACTGTACCATTCGCGCATGCGCAATATCTATTTCCGGTTTAAACAGACGACAATAATGTCAAGCAACAAATGTTTCATGTTTCATTACCATTATTACATCAATTAAATACCATTATTGAATAAAGTTGTTCATGGTTTGAATAGTTTTTCGGTATAATAAAATAAATGTTACATGTCTGACAGGGTGGCAGTAAAATTGTCAACTTTCAAAAATACTGTCAACCTCGGTTTCGCCTCGGTTGACAGTATTTCCTCAAGTTGACAATTTTACTGTCACCCTGTCAGACATGTAATATTTATTTATATACTAGTATTAAATATAGATGATTGCAACTTTGTTAGTACACTGATCTTATAATGTGTCGTGCGCAAAATTCATTACTCTATGCAGTATATATTTAGTTATAATCATTTGAAAGGGAGTTTATTAAGGATCATAATAAATTCTAATGTAAAAAAGCTACAAACTGCAAAAATTGTTATCGGATAGATTTTATTCAGATGAAATACAATCTAATAAGTATGTATTTATAACATATGCTGTGTTGTGATATTTTGCTTTGAGCTTTTTAGGATGATAACTTATAAAATATAGAAGCTGTGGGGCATGAAACTTTGTTTGTTTTTATAGATCTTTGTCATAGTTCTGTTTTTTATATTTTAAGTAATGCCCATTTTTAATAATTTGTGATGAATTGTAATATTTGTTCGGATGATAAATGTAAAAGCATGGAAGCGACTGACTTGAAACGATCTTGATGAGACTGTTAACATTGCACATGAACCATAACTCTGTTTCGTGTACATTTTAATATATGTCGCTTTGAAACATTTCGCAATAACAGATTGAGCAAGATGAAAACTCTCAAAGTAGGAAAAACACTTATTGAAACTTTGTTATTGTATAATTAAATTAGCTCTATTTCTTTCTTGTACTTTTATTTGAGTCCCTTTCTTATATTTGTAAATCAAATTCATTGACAAAAACTCTTCAACTACAAAGAACCCAGGCTTGAAACTTGTTCATTAAGTAGATCAGTGTGGGAAGTAAAAGAGCCCAACAACAATAAATTTGTATTGTTTAATTAATTATCTTTTTTATATATTAAGAAAAGTCAAACCTCTGTTTAGTTTACGAAATAGTTCCCAGGTAAAATTGTTCATTTTCTAGAGCAGTACTATTAAACTATCAGATAGACTTTGTCAAAAACTTCAAACCATTTAAACTTTGCGGATAAATACACATTCTGAGAAAATTTATCGGTTGTATCGACAGACTTGAATTTTGCGATTTTATGTGTTGAAGTACTTAATGTAAAATAACACATTAAATACAAACGACAATTAAATTATTATTTTGTTACTTATTGGTATATCTGTGTGGTATAGCCTAATTCGTTCTGGCTCTTATATCACAACAACCTTATGCTAAAATCTCAACAGTTCCAATTCTGAGTAAATTTTGGTGTTCTACCTGGAATCCCCCGGCAGATTATCGATTTCAAGTTATACCTTGAAAGGTTATTGTATAACACTGACCGAACCAAATAGCCAAAACACAACAACAAAATAACTTTAACCTATTATTTAAGAAATAATAAATAGTTTTCGATGATTTATCGCAGGATAAATCACGAGGCGGAGTTCAGATGCGTAAGGATATCATGAGGGGCGTAGGGGCGTTAAATGGCGCGTTAACGTGACCTTAACGTTTCCACAAAATATCGAAAAATAATTATAGTATTTTATTTAAATATATATAATAAATATTATTCTATTACTGTCGTATCATCATATTACGCGCGGGTAAAAATTTCGCGTATTATGTGCTATCTAAAATGCGTGAATTAAATCACAGCGAAAAATACATTTGTCACGTGATAATATTATACCGACCGGTATTTACGGAATAGCAGTGCCGACGCGCGGTGATTTATCGTTCTATAAAATCAATGGGATGCACTACGTCGAGTCGTATTAGAATTCATCATATTGTCACAAATAGCCAATAAGGCCGATATTTCAGGTAGATACATAAATTTTAGTTACGGGAAAAATACGGTGTCAAGTATACGGTTTGCGTTGTTGAAAATACATAAACTATATATTCTGAACAAAATAAAGGGAAGAAAGTTGATAAGAAACTTTAAATTTTTGGAAGTTGTTAGTTTAATGTACGTATATCTTTTCCAAAAAAACCCCACAATATTTCATTGTAGTTCTTAACTGTTTGATTGTGTCTAACTATGAGTTAGATTTGATACTTTCCTTTTTAAAATGAATGTAATACATGTATTCATAAACGGATATACTTTGAGAAGTTGTGAGTTCTGTCTTTGTATTTATCGACTAACACCTTTTTGGTTTTTTATGCCCCCACAAAGGGGGTTAGTCTGTCCGTACGTACGTCCTTCAAATCTTTTGCTATCAACCCCTCCTAAACTATCAAACTTGCACACATGATCAAGCAGAATGTGTTAGATGCTTGTTAAGAAATTATTTTTTTCCGGCGGTAATTTTTACTAGAGTTATGGCCCTTTGGTGTTACAAATGTTGTTGTAGCAGTAGGGGCATCAGTGTCTGAGAACACATTCTAGTCATTATTTGATGCCATTAACTTCTAAGTTTGACAGTCAGTAAATTTGTTCTTTATACAGAAAAAGTCGGATAAAATAATCTTTTTAGGGAAATAGGAATTTGCCTTGGACAAAAAATAACAAGAACTACTTCCTAATCCAATGCCAAATATCTAGAAATGTTTAAATATTTTTATTTATTGTTTACATTAAATAAAACAAAATTGAACCAGTTTGTTAATTTTAAAACTTGAATGTTCTTTTTTGTTAAGAATTAACATATGCAGCTATTTATAGACATTATATTGCATAGTACTCTATTTGTCAGAAACGTCAGATAATTCAGTTTCATGCCTATCTGAAATCGCTGTGTTAAAATAACTGGAACTGAAAATTAAAGAATGTTTAGCGAATCGATTACTGTACATTGACTTAATGATTACTAAGCTACGTTATGAAATGGTGGGTTGTTACAATATTTCGTTATTTTACGTTTTTGCACATATAACAAAACGCGCTCATATAATTACATTGCAGTAAATAAGGAGTTGCATTCTTGCATGATACCATCTGTTTTTGGGTCGGTCGTTTACGACCGATCCAGAGTAAGCGGGTTTCTGACAGGCGTTTTCAGTTACTGCAAGCCTGAGAAAATAGTTCTGAATATTACAAGGTGATCGCTGAAATACAATGGTGAAGAGTTGTAATGCCGTGCAAAATGATAAGTTCTATCATTTTGATAGTGAAAGAAATCCGCAAAAATTATAATTGGTAGAAAAGGAACACGTGGAACGTCAAACAATTTTTTTAGTAATTGACACGCATGAGTAATTAACGCGCATGAATACAGACGCGAGGGAAGAAGTTCCGTTTTCCTGTCTGCCATTTTGGTAGAGACGACGTTGGAAAGATGGAGACCGAGAAATCGACGTTAATCAACCGAACAGTGAGTATTTGTTTAGATATTTTCGTGTTGTTATGATTTTCTAACATTCGCTAACATTTTAAGGTATTTTGAAAGAAGCATTGGTCTTCATAAATTGTATTTCTCAAAATTGAAACTATGTGGTGGATTTGTTAGTTGACGTTTGCAATGGAGTGATTTGGCCCTGGATTTGTTATGAATCTGCATTTATTTGTGTTATAAGGTTTGCTTTGTCATTAGCTTGTACATCACCTATTTCGCCCGTAATTATTTTCCCATTAAAATCTATGCGTATGTAGGAAATAGACCTCTGTCTCTGACAGGTTAGCTGGCCGCCGTCCATGTTGGGATAGGATCGGGTAATCGTTTGGTTTTGGAGGTTGCTTTCGGCATCCGTTTTAACAATACCTGATGAGGTTCACAGAAATTTGGCTCGAAGCCCATTTTGTTTATCGAGGTCGTTTGTGGTTTCATAAATTGAGGCCGTAGTTGGCGAGTCGATTAAGAACTGTAACGTTACAACGTTCGACGGGAACTGGTCATTTCGTAACCTTACCATTTCGTAACCGACAATTTTGGTCGATTCGTAACCATTGTCTTGGTCATATCGTAACCGTTCAAAAATCCTTTGGTCAGTTCGTAACCGCTATAATTAAGCTATTGAACTCCTAAACGAGGTGCTAATAGAACCATTCGCACCTCGTTGTGGTATAAATTATCTTTCATCAATAAGAATTGTTACGATTTGACTTAAGGATTTTGTATTGATTATTGAACTAGATTAAGTTCTTCAAAAATCAGTTTCAGTGCTGATACTGATAAGACATAAATGTATGAAGGAAATTGATCAATTAATAATGTTGGCTCAGATTTCTTATTCGTTATTCCACTTATTACGATTATTATTTTATCTAAATATTTTCACTAAATATTGTTAAATCTTTTTTGTTTCTTATTAATAATCTTGAAAATAATTTAAATGTTAAGTTATTTTTCGAAATATTTTTACGACCACCTTTTTATTAATGTATTCTAGTAAACTGTCTTGTTTTGATAGGTGGACTTGACGAGAACTTCGTCGTGTGACATATCGTTATTTTCACTATATAATCCGCCATATTGGAGCCGATAATTACGTGTTGACTGGATTTTAATCATGTTTACATCACTTTTTATCGATCTTCATGTTATTTGCAGAAAAAGATTTTACCATTAAAAATAACAAAAATAAAAATCCAACTGATCAGGACTGGGTTATTGAGTTTCTGATTAAGATGTGACCAGTGTAGGTCCAGATCAAACTGAATGTGCCAACTGATCTGGATCTACTTGGGTCACACATGTAACAAAAGGCGTAAAATTATATTACATAAAGGGTTAATCATCTCTATTACTTCAATCCATGGGATATGGCTCATATTCCATGTGCAACCAGGATGAATGCAGGTCATACAGCACATCCAAGCAGTCTGATCTGAATCTAGACTGGTGGCTTCTTGTTCATCTAATCTTTTTTTTCTGAAAACAAGCATTGAAGACCTTGATCGGTGATATCCAGGCTGATCTGGATCTAAAGTGTTCACCCATGTGATTTAAGCTGTATCTTTGAGCTGAAAGTTTAACATTTTGAAAAGAATACTGGAATCCATTGCTTTTGCACAGGTTTTACAAATAGATAATCTGATTGATTATCATTCCGGAAATATCAAAAGTTACTTAATAATATTAATTTGTATTTGTAAATGGACCAGTGCTATTGGTTTGCGAAAAAAGCATCATTATGACATTATTAAATGTTACTAAAAAAAATTGTTGTGACTACTGCATCATAGATAAATAAGGGCTTAAAACATAATAATTATATTGCTTCACAATCATGACCATTATATGCATAATTCTTTATTTAATTTTAAAAATAATAGGAAATAAATGTATATGATTTAACCAATTCCTCCATCTTTAAGCATTTTTACGCATGAGCAACCTGTATAGATCCAGATCATCAGCCGGCACATCTGTGCAGTCTGATCAGGATCTGCACTGGTCGCATTTGGTCAGAAATAACCTAACGAATCTTACAGCCAACTGAACAGTGCAGATCCTGATCAGATGGCGTGGATGTTCCAGCTGATCTGGATCTACACGGTTCGCCCACGCAATAAAGGTGACACTGTGTCTATGGAGGAAGGTGACACTGTGTCTATGGAGGAAAGGGTTAAACAGAATAACAAAACAGTGAAAGTAAATAATCACATGCTTAATGGCCTGAAATGACAATTACTGGTACATGTTTATTTTTTATTTAAAAACTTATGTACTTATGGCACTTTCATCCCCAAAAGCGGCACTTAGGTCTGCCACCGTTTAATAAGTGGACCCCACTTATTATTACATCATAAAAGTTTCAAGAGTTTAAGAAATTTAAATTTTATAGATTTAGTCTTAATAATATTTTCTATATGTTTATTGGTAAAAATTTAAGTTTATCAAACTTTGACAGACTAAGTAAGTTAGGCCATAGAAAATTAATTCCTAGATTCTCATCCCCGCCCGCCCCTTGAAAATCACTCCGCCCGAACGTTTTTTATTTTGAAAAAAAATATACGTACATCAAATTTTACCTTACGTTCATTTTTATTTAACGTTATTTTAACAATAGCATTTCTGTACAACGTTCTTAATTCTTATAATGAAAAAGAAAGTTGTGAAAACTTCAGCGTTCTCATTTCTTCTTCTTCCAGAAATACGCAGGGCTCACTTCGGAGCATCGTCGCATTTAAATTAAATTTTAAAAACACACAGACTAATACGAACAAAGTATATTTCTGACCGTGCAACGATTGACGTATATTTCTGACCGTGCATTTTAATTTACAATGTTTAAGTCCGATGTTTATAATATTTATTACGAGTGATAAATGATATGAACGACGTATATTTTTAATCATGCGAATACTTGCCCCTAAAATATCCGTAAATTATTGCATGTACATTGACTAAAATCATCCAGTTTACAACTGCTATGAACATCCGTTGAACGCCTGGTCATTGAACGTTTTGATCTAAAATGTCAGCGATGCTTGCATGTGTATTTAACATCAAAGACGCAGACGTCAACTCGAGACGGTGCGCACTGCTCGAAAATCGATTGACGCTCTTGTACAAAAGAATTTCAAACCGTCGACTAACCGGGATGATTTCATTTCTTAATCAGCTAATTGTTTGTTGACAGCGTATCTATGATAGTTATAGCTTATTTCTGACCAGGTTGTGTTTTATTTGCAGTACCGGCACTTCGCCGAATTACAGTAGCCGCTTGCAACTAATCTATTGCACCCTGATTAGCGTCAGCCAACACAATTTTTCGGCAATGTTGATTATACAACAAAAGGAGTTAATTGCTTGACAAAGGTAAGCAGAATTTTCAAAGGAAGAAACGTCTGGCATGTATTGACGTATTCTGGTCTTACAATTACGGACGTGTCAATTAATGTACATGTTTCTAAATTTTCGGGCGATCTTTTTTTTAATAATAATTATCGTCTCTAAATATTCGTTCGGCTAGAACAATAAGTATTTTTCCGTCTGATGACTTAGATAAAATACAGTATATAAATTTAGTCTTTATTTTAGAATAGTAATCACTTATACAACAACAAATTAAATTCTTATATATTGCCAATATATAGATACGTTCACAGCGAGAATGAAAAATTAAAATTAAAAAATAAAACCCACCCGCCCCATTTTTTCCCAAAATTAGGATGAGAATCTAGGAATTAATTTTCTATGGCCTTATCTGTGGAACTTATTGCAATTAATATACAAAGAAATTTCCTTTTGTTACTTTTATGGTTTTATCAGCTTGGCTGCAAAATGACAGGTATTTGATAAAGTGTCAAGCCACAGCACAGACTGATAAGGGTTTTAGGGGTTTTATTTTTGCATATTTGTTACATACATGTAGAATTTTATTGGTTGTTTAAGAAAACATTTTTATATAGAATAATTTTGTTGAATTAAGTCAGTCTTTATAGAAAAAAGTAGGAAAAACAACTTGGAAATTTGTAACTTCATTTTAAGCCTTCAAAATAACTATTGAAATATTGCTTGGACAATTATATTGGGATATATGGGATTTTAAAATACTGGATACATAAAGAATAAGAACTGTTTGCTGTGTTGTATTTGACATCATAAAGTATTTATGGAAAGTACTGCTGTTGCCCTCTGCTAAGTAACTGGCAGAATGGACCCCTGGGCAGAGTGAATGTTATAGAGGTGTGTCTACACATGTGCATTGAGCTAATTAATCCCCCAGCTCCCTGGTCAGCCTCTTATGCCGAAGTAGACCCAGTGTAGACCCCCAAAGACAAACAACAACAATCTCTCTCACTTCATTCTGGTCGCAGGTCACTTACAGACTTTTGCATACATGCAGAGACAATGCAGACGTTTTTTCTTGTATGTTTCTTATTTAATGGGTGAGCAGGTCCATGATTTCTCCTTAAACTAGAAACTTCTCTCTGTTCTCACAACCTAATCTATTCCCAGCCTATCTACTCAATGGAATAAGGCTGTTATCCATAGGTGAACAATGTAGATCCAGAACAACCAGCACAGCTGTGCCATCTTGTCAGGATCTGCACTTCACTTTTTGATTCAATAGATAATTTCTGACTAAGAAAAAAAAGTGTAGATCCAGATCAGATAGTGAGGATATGTTATATTTGTTAATATTACATCTTTTTATCATCCATTATAAAGCATAGGAAAACATTTCAACTTTTTTTTGCCAGCAGACAGTAAATATATATATTCATGCATCAACTTTGTCTTTTCACACTTTTTAAACACCTTACTTCTTTTTCAGGGCAACAAGAAAGAGAAATTGTAGAGTTTTATGAGGGGATAAGGAAACTTCTATTGCGACACATCACCCAAAAAGAAATCCAGTATGACTAAACATCTTGCAACTGTCGAGATTGACTGTGTTGTACAACAGATTTGATAATTATCAAAACATAAAGTGAATGCATACTTGTCCTGTGAAAGTATTTTGTTTTAAATCTTGAGAAAGTGAACAATTTTGAAATTAACAAAGCAAAGATATTGGATAAAATATTAAAACTTTATGAAGTTGTCAAGAATATTTCCACAAGCCAGCAGCCAGTGGGGCCTTTTACGTCAAACAGTCTAAAGCGCTATTATTATGCACACATCAAGGCATATCCTCCATCCAGCAAGAAACTACTTAATTTAAGCTATTGATTGAACACTCCTCTGAAGAATACTACTTCCCAAGCAGGACAGGAACCTCAAAGTCTTTCACTAAAACATACACGTCAGTCAGCACTTTCCTGTAATGTCTCCTCACCAAAGCAGCAAGCGTTAAGGATCCAGAGATCCAGATTTGCGAGTAAAACAGCAAGTCTGCATCCAATGGCAATCAGCAGCCGATGAATCATCTTTAAAACATTTTAAAGAAACTAGATCCAGATGAGGCGGAACATCTTTGCCATCTTATCAGGATCTGCACTGGTTGCATTCTTGTCAGAAATAACCTAATGAATAAAAAAGCAAACAGTTTAGATCGTGATCAGACGGCACGGATGTGCCAGCTGATCTGGATCTAAACTGTTCGCCCACACAATAAAGGTGTATTTATAGAGAAAAGGGTTAACCCTATAAATTAACTTCATAAATACAACTTTGTACTATGTACTTTCAATGTTTTTAGCTTGATTATTCAAAGAATAGGACTGTGAATCTCAAGCAACCTGCAATGCTATAGCAGTGATCGTCAGATAAGATTTGTTTCTATAAACAGCACCGACTGATAAGCTGTTGAGAAAGGTAGTACACACAATCGATGCTGTACTACCATCAACAGTGCATACACAATGACGGAAAGCAAAGAAAGTGTTCAAGAATAAATCCGACTCAGAAAAAAGAACAAATTGGCATTGTGTTATGGACAATTTAATATTGACAGTAGATATGATTGACGGCATATGCAAGAAGTAAACTGCATTTATGAAAATGATAATATCTAATAATTTATAAGACAGAGCTATACATTTTATGGATACAATCGTAATCAGATGTTTATTATTTATTACTTAATAAAGACATTTTAAATACCCGGGGCTAAGTACCGTGGACAGTAATATGTATTCCCATTTCTGCCCATGAACAGGCTCAGTCAACCCCAGACAGCAATATTTTGATACATGTCTCTCTAAGTCTTCTTTTCAACAATTTACAAAGTATCCCACCGCTTGCTGTTTATTTTACACTAGCTACTAGTCTGATAATAATTTTGCTTGTCTGTTGTTTTTTATAAATATTTTTTCATGCATCGACAAAATGTTTTTAAGTCGGTCTATTTTCTATCCTACTGCATTGAAAGAGATGGTAGATGCAGTATTATCTGTTCATCTATTCCTAAGAATAAGAGTTGATAATTTAAGAAAATTAAATACTTTGTCGCCTAAATTCCATGCTTATTGTACACAAACTATGCACTTGAATCCATGATATTGTTCTTGGCATAATCACCATTGTCGACTCGTATTATTGCCATAAACCTTTTTAGACACCATGCTTAAAATCCATGAACTGGGGTTTGTAATGACTGTCTCGGAGCTCTATAAACAGCAATTATGCGCCAATTTAACGCTTCACTCGGTGAATACGGCTTTCATCCCTTGTGCAACCAGTTTAGATCCACATCAACCAGAATATCAGACAATTAATGCATGTCAAATTTGTATTTAACATTCATTAAAACAGCTTTAATGATAGACAAAATTGACGAAGGCTTGCGGTATCAAAAAACGGCGATCATGTGATTCGAGATAACGCAGGGCGTGTGCATATAGGGCGAGAACATGCGATGATCCATGCCTATTTATATATAATTTAGGTCTTTGCTGTAGTAAGTGTAAAAAACCTTTTATTATGTATATTGAAAAGCCAATTCAGATGCAGCAAATTTGTACCCATAACCTTTGTGACAAGAAGCGACTAGTTTATTTCCTAACTGATCAAGCCACACAGATGGGAGTCAAGTGTAAATCCAGGTCTGTCTGTGCTCTGTGCAGTCTGATCAGGATTTACACCATCCATTTATTGGTCAGGAATGAAACTTAATAAATCTAGACAAAGCTTGGTAAAGAATAATTTTGTGAATTTATAAAAGCATATAGAAAAGCACTGATCAATCTCATTGCATATAGTGTAGATCCAGATCAGCATGCACATCCATGCTGTCTGATAAGGATCCACATACTGCTTCATTTTTTTAAAGAAATAACGCAATCAGACGAAATGCGACTATTGTGTATACCATAGCTGACCAAGCTGCAAGGAAGTCAGCACAATGTACGTAGATCCAGATCATTCTGTACTTTAGTGCTGCCGGATCAGAATTTGCACCATCCACATTTGGTCAAGAATATCCTTATTAAACTAGAACCGTAGGTAAACTATAAATAAAATCAAACTGACGAATCCACTACCTGTTTTGTACAGTAAAATGAAACTGATCCACCGTCACCCCCGCCAAATTCATCCGATTTAAAAATGGCGAATACGTTAACAATTAAGTTCGGTTAATAAAATCTTAACCTCTCTCGAGTATTAACTGATTTTCGGGAGATAGACTTTAATAATAACCATAAGGGATATATTCAATAAAATCATTTATTTGTCGAACTCTTTATTATTTACGTTTCGGCCTACGACCTTTTCAAAACATAATACAGATTGCCTTGTATGCAAGTGTTATTTTCGTGGACTTGTTTCGGTTTTCATATTAGAGATGACAAATAAACTGTAGAAATGCATTGAGAAATAGCAATTGTTTGGATGTATTCGAGAAATGAATGGCCTTTATTACTTTGTTTTGTTTTGATGAATTAACGCTTCACGGTGCGCATGCGTATTGAGATCCCACGGTTCACTGTGCGCATGCGCAATAACATGATCGTTTCACGGTGCGCATGCTCTGTCGCATCACGGTTTGCGCTACACGCTTCACGCTACACGTTACACGATCGTTATCATTGGTCACACGTTTTTTTCACGCAAAATCGGGGAACTGAATCGCAGGCTTAGCTGTATTGCCTTCAGACATGCGTCTCAAATCAGATTCACATGCACCTCTTATAAATTCCATACCACCGACTATTCAAACTTTAAACAACATTTGACTTACTAATTCGCCACTAATGAACGATTCCTGTTGTTTTTGGGGTCACATGTAAGTCATCGGACCATCTTACAACACCAGTTGGTCCCTGTCCCAACCACTTGAAACCCAACCTTATCGGCTTGCCTCCCTTATCAATGTGTTCTCATGACCGACCCACCAGTACCTTCAGTCCTTTGATTAAGTATCGCAGCGGTTTTGATTCTGTAGATTTACATATTCTTTTATAAACAAGGTACCATTTCGATCAAAAAGGAATGTCATTGTTCTTATAATTTTTCTGGTTCAACAGCTTGATACTTAGTTTCTAAACCTTCAAGTATGAGGTTGGTGCACCCAAGAACCTGGTTTAAACCTCCAGTGGCAAATTGTATTGCCGCTGACCGTTCTAAGGAGGTAACCCCTAGTGGTCTCTTTTTCGTTAACTGGTTTTTGTATCTCATTTGAAATTAATATTCTTTTAAATACATACTCTCTTTTTCCCCCTATACTTTTGGCTGCATGGGGAGGCTGTGTTTTTGTGTGTGGTGATCCGTGATATGCATATTTCACTTTCTTTCAAAAAAATGTGTTAAGCCTTGATGTTATTATTGCACAAAATTTCAAAAAGGTTAATTTTTGTTTCGACTGATAGCCTAATTTTGAATACTAATGTTAAACTATCCAACCTCCGTTTTAACGGTTTTGGTCCAAGTCTATCAAGTCTATTCAGGGGAGTTTTCATATCTAGGGCCTATTATTGACTCATATACTGAATAATGCAGAGACGAAGCGCTGGACATGTTAACCGAACCCATTAAAATACTTGATGTTAACATTCCAAAGGCTAACACTGAACATTCTCAAACAAGTTGTCAACTTGAGAAATATATTTCAAAATAATGTAAATTCTAAACAAATATTGTAATTTTAAAATAACAAAAAACGTGCATTTATATACAAGTTTCAAATATCTGATGAAAGAGTGATAGGAATAAAAAAGATCTTATGATGTCCTGAAAAAAAGTTTGTCCTTTAAAACATCAATGATTTAAAACAATTTAACCTGCACATATATTTAATAAATACAAAGAATTAAACATTAAAGAATTTTGATTTATACGAAATAACAAGATCCATTCTAACAGTATCATTCATTTTTAAAACAAGCTAATTGTTACGAAAGTGAGGAAATGAATTTGTCATTTAAATTGCGATTTTGGATAAATATAAATCATGTTATATAAAAAATTAACAATATTAAATCTAAACTATAAACAATTTATATAAAAATATACCAAAATTATTATAATACACCTAACCAGTGTTCTAACTAAAAAATATTCTTAGCATAGAATTGGAATACAGTCTTCAAATTTGAAAAAAAAGATCACCATGTTTACTTCTTTTTTCTGAAATTTCCATTCAACTCCCGTCGTGCGTTCTTAAACTAAGGACACTTAATCGAGGTGAGGGCAAAACCAAAAGTCACAAAATTAACCGTAGCTTTAGTTTTGAGGATATACTGAAACCGGCAAAAACTGGTGAAAAATCGTGTGAAAACTAAACAATCACATTATTGCAGACTTGCATAGAATTGTTTCACAGTTACTTTAAATCCATATTTAAACAACGAGACATGAATTTTCATTTACAGAGAAGACTACCGACAATTTTGTGAATTTTGGTTTTACCCCTACCCGGATTAAATGTCAGTGGTTTCTAAACGCGAGAAGAGAACTTTTTTTTCAAACAAAGAAGTGAAAAGCGTGTATCTTATTTTCAATCTAAATTTCAAGTTTAAAGTGTATGTCCCGAATCATTGCTGAGAAATTTAAAAAATATGATCGATGTAGTTCAAACATTGGTTAAGTGTATTTACAAATGAAAGGATCATATTTGGAATCATTTTCAGCTTGTTAAAAAATATAAAGAAAAACAACATTAAATTACATTAGTATATAAACAAAGTGTCCAAAGTCTCACATTGTGAATAAATGTGTACAGGGACCTAATGAAGAAATGAAGAAAGCAAAAGCAAAAAAGAAGAATTTCGTTATGGAAGAGTCATAATGAGAAAAAATATGACATTTTGTAGATATACTGTTTAAACAATTACTGATAATTAATTATATTATGTCGATTTCCTTTGTTTCTTTCATTTGTTGGCCCACAAAATGCGTAGAACAAGTGTTGGGCCAAAGTTGAGAAAAACATATGGGCCATTGTTGGACCGATCGTTTGATCAACGTAGACAGAAGGAAAAAACAGGTTTTGGGCAAACGCTGAACCAACCGTTAGTACAACTTTGCCACAGTCAGCAAAACGGCGCTGGGCTAACGTTTGCAATCTCTGTTGATCCAACGCTAATAGCTTTGCCGGCACAACGATGGGCCAACTTATGTCTGCCATCTTGGATGCTGCTGCTTTGGTCGTTTTGTTCATTTGAAATCTTACAATTAAAACGTGCGCGGTATAGATCAAGCACGCGTTGTTTGCAAACGTATGAAATGAAAATAAAAACACCTTGAAGAGTGTTAAACGATAAAGCAACGAATGAAAAAGCAGAAATTTCAAACAAGGAATCAACAATTAGAAGAGGCCAAGCAATACCAAGCAGGGTCCAAAGTCTCACATAAATAAGAAATTCACTTCTTTCAACAAAATCACGGACCAAAGAGTTCTTGAATGCATTGCGTATTGATAAATAAGTATTCACAAAAAATATTATGTTTGCTAGAAAAATCAAGACGCAAGGAACAATAAATGTAACAATGGATGTTATCGGTTCTGTTATAAAGCAAGTGGTGCCACCATAGCCAAAACTAGAACCTTTTGACAAAATTAAATGAACCACTACCGTTAGAACGATCACAGCACATGGCGTTATATAGGTATATGACATATGGTAAACAATACGCTTCGTCGAAAGAATAAGATTACGAGAACCATGGAACACGATATACATATGAAAGGAACATACGTTCATCGAACAGAAGGTAGACATCCAGAAAAAGTGTATTAAAATGCCGAAAAGAGGACAAAGGAACGATGTAGTAGGTTGCCAAAGTCCAAATTTCAGTGTGAATTGTGCCCAAAACAGAGAAAATATCAGATTCATATTGTTGTAACCAGGTATGTTTCTGATATCAGGCAGAAGACAGTAAGTAATGAAAGTAACACTTAAGCAAACCAAAGACAAGATGGTGCAAATATTATCAACTGTCTTGTAAACCCTTTGAATCAACGTCACGTTCCAACTTGTCACTTGTTTTTCGAGCAAATCATCTAAACAAACGCGCACTGTTCCATTTTTAAGCTCGTAATTATATACACCTAGTTGTTTTGCATTTGCTTTTAAAATTAGGCATTGTTTAGACTCGCAAATAGTATATTCATCATCAACAAGTTCAATCTGAGGACAGCTTAGCAAATGATTGACATCTACTGGTACAGTTAATACAGCTGACAAAGTGGAACTCCGATTGACAGAAAATTCAGATGAACATTCGCTAGCTAATTCATGCGATATATATCCTGTCGGAACCGGAAATAAGCGTCGATGGCAATCACACATCTGCAGTACATATTCTGCAGATAAACTGTCAATTAAATGCTTTTCGACGTCAGACAAGGATGACGTTAGCTCGATCGTAAACGTCAACGTCACCCTCATTTGTAAATCAGACGCAATATCTACAATGTCATTGTCACAAGCATGTTGTGGTATGTGCACATGACATTCAGTTATGGAGAGTTTGGTGTTTTCGTAGGTCTTTTCTAAATGTTCTTTTATATTTGTCCAAATATGTTCACAGATTTGGATCGTAGTTATCTTTTTATACGTACGGCATTCCAAACATGGCTCAACTTCATTAACTGATTGCTGATTATCATTTTGATCAACTTGTAGGAAGAGATGCAAACGGTACTGGTTATAAGACACATTTTCTTGTCTGACTTTGCACGTTCCGTTTTCAAAAACGTGGTTTACGGAGCACGAAACATTTCGACAAATCTGTGGCGCCTGTAACAAAAAATAAGACATCAATGAATTGTATATGGAATAGTTAAATATATAAAATCCAAAATCTGCGGAATGGCACAAGTGAGGCATCTGATGTCAAATTATTATGTGTCTGCGTAATGCAAAAAGGTGAAATATGTATATCAGGAATTGCCAATACATGTAAGACATTGTAAGACATTATGGAATAGTTGGTTTAGTCCATGATGTAAGAAAATCAACACCATATTGACATCGTCAAATATGAAATATAAAAGCTTCGGTGTTTTTATAATGTACATCAAATTAAATAATGTCGATAATAAGTCGGGGCAAAAACGAAACAGTCAACAAGTTCCATTTGCCATGTAATTATTTGACGGAGAGCGAATCTAAAGATCGTAAAGAGGTGAAAGATATCTCGCATCACAAATCAGAAAACGATCACAGTTTGTCCACCATTGTATCGCCTAATGCAGACTTATAACAAGTCAGAACTTATCTAATTATTCAATGAAAACTTTATCGCTACGTAAACAGGACTTTTGAAATCGTTAGTATCTTTTACAAAACCGAAAATTAAAGTCATTGCCAGTTTCAAACCCTTCGGCTCTTTTGCGAGGCTGCCAAAGTGCAAAACTTCTGTTTGTAATCGAAGTGATTGTAATTTTTGTTATACTCCTTTTTATCGGATTATTTGGTCGTATTATGAGTGTTTGTGTGTAAACATTTATATTTTTTGTGCAATGCGATGATTTAAAAATGCTATTGGATTGCACTTTCAGACAGATTTGTCTATGATATTAATTATTACATTCCAATCACCCTCCGTAGGTCAAACCCAAGCATGAACCCATCCACAATATTTGTCGTGGGAGCCACGAAAATGAAAAAAATCAGCATCATTATGTTCTCTCTCAGTGATGCAAATTTCTCGTACTTAATGACTAAATAACTTAGCGAGTTGAATACGTTGTACAAGTTTTGTGTTTCTGTCTGTGTTGGGGATAGAAGACGTGTTCGTTACAAAACAAACTGGCTAAGCTTAGTGCAATATTTGTATTTTGTTGCATTCAAGTATCAGTTTTATTCATACTTCAAAAGTTTCTTTCTTCGTCTATATAATTATTACAGTAGCTTTGTTTATGCAGTGTGGCGGCCGTAAAATTTCTCCCCGTACATTAAATCAGTACTGTTATTAGTTCTTTAGTCATATAAATGCCGTTTACAAATGTAGCACGATATTTTATGTTTATAAATATTTAGTTGCACACCAACCGGGGCTAGGCGGCGTGGACAGTAATATGCACTTGCTCATGAACTGGCTCAATCAAACCGAGCTTGCAATACTTTGTTGTTGTTTTCCGGTTGCTTTCGATGTTTCTTTTTTTATATATGATTTTAGCCATTGGTAGTTGCTGTTTAACATAGAATTTATATCACAATTGTATTTGTTTTGTTCTTCACCATGATTGTAATATCGTTTATGTATAGCTTAAGATATTTTAGAAACGACAGTTCATTGATTGTTATTTATTTGAAAAACGACCTTTAATTGTTTTATGTTCACCATCATTTGTACCGTAATGGGATCGATTAATATGTGCACTGTTAATTTTTATAAAGATAGATGTAATACCTTGCGCTGAATCTGGGCCTGCAGTATTATTTATATTTGAAGTGTTAACATCTTCGCATTTTTAGTCTAGCAGCAGTTTCATTGTCTCTTATTTCTTTTCTTTGGAACAAATACATGAATTTGCGGAGCGTATTTAGGGGAGTTTGATTTTCATCGAATTAATGCAAGTTTTTAATTTGGCATTATGAAATATTTCCTGCAATTCACATTTATTTATGCGGATATGCAAAAAGTAATTTTTAATAAATTTCTTATAAAAATTGTGGCAAAAATATTGTTTCTTGATTAAAAGAAATGTCACGATACGAATCTAGTGACTATATGCGGAGATGATGTATTGCTCACTCGGGAAAGCACTCGCCCTGTTCGAGTCCCGGTCTGTCCGCACATCTTTCTCGCCCTGTGACAGAAATTTTGTGATTCATTGATTAGCCGCATTCATTACCCAGTCTCATATATCAAGGCTGAAGATTACAAATCTGAGATTAGAAACCAGCGATGCTTGTTCGACTTCCGGCCTGTTGCAACGCGCTGAAAACTTAGCGGTGCTTGTTTGATTCCCGGCCTGTTGCTAGGAACTGAAAAAGAAGTGGTGCTTGTTCGATTCCCGGCCTGTTGCTAAGAACTGAAAACGAAATGGTGTTTGTTCGATAACCGACTTGTTGCTAGGAACTGAAAACGTAACAGTGCTTGTCCGATTCCCGGCCTGTTGCTAGGAACTAAAAACGAAGCGGTGATTGATCAATTCCCGGCGTGTTGCTAGTTGCTAAAAACAAAGCGGTGCTTGTTCGTTCCTGGCCTGTTGCAAGTCGCTGAAAAGGAAGCGATGCTTGTTCGAATTCCGGCCTGTTGCTAGTCGCTGAAAAGGAAACTGTGCTTATTCGAATTCCGGCCTGTTGCTAGTGGCTTAAAAGGAAGCGGTGCTTGTTCGAATTCCGGCCTGTTGCTAGTCGCTGAAAAGGAACGGTGCTTGTTCTAATTCCGGCCTGTTGCTGGTCGGTGAAAAGGAAACGGTGCTTGTTCGATTCCCGGCCTGTTGCTAGTCGCTGAAATAGAAACGGTCCTTGTTCGAATTCCGGCCTGTTGCTAGTCGCTGAAAAGGAAGCGGTGCTTGTTCGAATTCCGGCCTGTTGCTAGTCGCTGAAAAGGAAACGGTGCTTGTTCGAATTCTGGCCTGTTGCTAGTCGCTGAAAAGGAAACGGTGCTTGTTCGATTCCCGGCCTGTTGCTAGTCGCTGAAAAGGAAGCTGTGCTTGTTCTTATTCCGCCTGTTGCTAGTCGCTGAAAAGGAATCGGTGCTTGTTCGATTCCCGTCCTTTTGCTAGTCGCTGAAAAGGAAGCGGTGCTTGTTCGATTCCCGGCCTGTTGCTAGTCGCTGAAAAGGAAGCGGTGCTTGTTCGATTCACGTCCTTTTGCTAGCCGCTGAAAAGGAAGCGGTGCTTGATCAATTCCCGGCGTGTTGCTAGTTGCTAAAAACAAAGCGGTGCTTGTTTGTTCCTGGCCTGTTGCAAGTCGCTGAAAAGGAAGCGATGCTTGTTCGAATTCCGGCCTGTTGTTAGTCGCTGAAAAGGAAACTGTGCTTGTTCGAATTCCGGCCTGTTGCTAGTCGCTTAAAAGGAAGCGGTGCTTGTTCGAATTCCGGCCTGTTGCTAGTCGCTGAAAAGGAACGGTGCTTGTTCTAATTCCGGCCTGTTGCTAGCCGCTGAAAAGGAAACGGTGCTTGTTCGAATTCCGGCTGTTGCTAGTCGCTGAAATAGAAACGGTCCTTGTTCGAATTCCGGCCAGTTGCTAGTCGCTGAAAAGGATGCGGTGCTTGTTCGAATTCCGGCCTGTTGCTAGTCGCTGAAAAGGAAACGGTGCTTGTTCGATTCCCGGCCTGTTGCTAGTCGCTGAAAAAGAAGCTGTGCTTGTTCTAATTCCGCCTGTTTCTAGTCGCTGAAAAGGAATCGGTGCTTGTTCGATTCCCGTATTTTTGCTAGTCGCTGAAAAGGAAGCGGTGCTTGTTCGATTCCCGGCCTGTTGCTAGTCGCTGAAAAGGAATCGGTGCTTGTTCGATTCCCGTCCTTTTGCTAGCCGCTGAAAAGGAAGCGGTGCTTGTTCGATTCCCGGCCTGTTGCTAGTCGCTGAAAAGGAAGCGGTGCTTGTTCGATTCCCGGCCTGTTGCTTGTCGCTGAAAAGGAAGCGGTGTTTGTTCGAATTCCGGCCTGTTGCTAGTCGCTGAAAAGGAAGCGGTTCTTGTTCGAATTCCGGCCTGTTGCTAGTCGCTGAAAAGGAAGCTGTGCTTGTTCGAATTCCGGCCTGTTGCTAGTCGCTGAAAGGAAGCGGAGCTTGTTCGATTCCCGTATTTTTGCTAGTCGCTGAAAAGGAAGCGGAGCTTGTTAGATTCCCGTCCTTTGGCTAGTCGCTTGAAACGAAGTGGTGCTTGTTAGATTCCCGGTCTGAACCACTATCATTATACTTACATTGGGATGATCTTTAGCAGATGGATCTACATGAGCGCACCAAACTTCCGGTGTTAGCTCAAGATGCTTTGAATTCTGTAGAACTGCCAAATCGTTACGGGAGATCGAGAACAATTGACGGTACGATCCATCGTGAAAATTGCCAGCCATATTGTGACATGAGTATTTGTCAAGAAACGGAAAATCAATGCACTCGTTTGTCTCCGTGGAAATACGAACGAATTCGCTGTCTTTGACTCCGGAGGGCACGATCATTATTTTACACTCTTCCACTGCTGCCTGTAAGAACGATGACAGGTCTGGAAAAAGCGATTCTTCTGGTAATATTGGACACGTGACTTTAATCGGTATACGCACTCCGCTATATAAATTCTCTTGCTTGTCTCTATAACTTGATGTGCAGAATAGACACCCCAAATGCTTATTGTTTCCATCGACGTCAACTTCTAAGGAACACATGTTCGTGCTGGCGTCGATTTCACACAAGTCGTTATCAATTACCGATCTTTGACATAAATAAATGTCGAGAAGAAACTGAATCAAAAAGCTATGATCGTCTAAACGTGATACATCTTCAACAGACGATGAATACTCATTTCCAGTGATCAAATGTGTTTTGTTGCTTGAACAATTATATTGGAAACGTGGTTTCGTTTCGGAGCGGCAGACCGGTAGAACGTCTAAACCATTCATGGGGAATAAACACTTGTACATTGTTTTATTTTCGTATGTTATATTCCAAGAAAACGAAGCATTTATGTATATTTCGTTATTCTCAAAATCAGATGGGCGAATGTGCTTTTTGTAAGCGTTAAAAACTGATTCTTCATTGATCTCCTCAACCAACAACCAAGTAGTATAATCATCATTATAAAAATCAAAAGTTTTATTAAAGTCAAAACACAGCATGCAGTAAATGTTTTTAAACGGCAAGTTGTAGTCTGTTTGCAAGCCTGAAGAACATGCATCCGATATTTCGGCTGGAATGATGTCATTTGACGAGTTGGTACAGTCAGATATAACAGGTTTGTCTTTGAAGTATTTATAGGCAAGACCACGATTGCACATGTAACAGTAAATGTTTTGATACTTGTTAGAATGCAGGTCTCGAGAAAATGATCGACAAGCGAAATCAATATTCCAGTTGAATGTTTTCCATACACCTGATGTATTGCAAGAAGTAATTATTGGATCCGTTTTAGATTCATTTTTCCAAACTTTGCATGGGGCAGGTAGAGGAATATCTTGATGTGTTATATCATATTGTAAAACACAAACACGAGCATTGATGTAAGTGAAAATGTCTTCAGCTGAGTTTATTTCTACAGAAGATTCTCCAAATTTCCAAGACAACAGAAATTTATCACAATTAAACGTAATATTCCAAAGCATTAACTGTTGAAAATCAGCATTGCATTTAGCATAACTGATGTTTTTGTATGTTAAACCAGTATACAAGGAAGTAACTGGAGCATGTTGTGTTTTGACATCTATAGTATCTTCGAAACTCTGGGTCACGCTTGGACATGATGCTATCATAAAAAATGCGATGTTTGTCGTATCGTCTGTACCTAAACTAATTGTAACGTCGACACAGGTGTAACGAAGGTATCCGTAAATAACGTTTGGACAACATGTATTATTGAAGATGCAGTGTGGCTGACAAGTACATTCGGCGTTGCAAAGCAGATCAATAGGAAAATTTCTTCCTGCGTCTATAAGCACTTCCCCGTCGACATTTGTTGTACCTGGGCGATAATCCGGGCATTGAAGATCATACGGACATAGCTTTAGATATTCCTTATACAAGTAATCTAGATCAAACCTTGAATCATCTACAAGTTTTCTGTAAATTTCATTTTTCTTCTGGTCTCCGGTCATGTCATTTAAACCACTTCTTATGGTAAGTAGTAATATTGTCAGCGTAAACAGCATCATCTTCATTGCTCCGATAATACAGTTTATGATACTATTCTATTCCTGAAATAATAATTGATGACTTGAATTAAACGTAAAGAATTACAGTAAACGTAAACATGGCTAAATATCGACGTTTTTCCCAAACTCTCAGATGGAAAAAAGTAAGTTTACCAATTATTAAATGCCGAAGCAACTTACTGTTTTATTATATTGCGAACATCAATCGGGCAACACTTGATATTCATAAGACAAACAATATATAATACAATTATAAATGCCAGGAGGAGTTACGTTACAAAAATTAAAATATGGAAGAGTTCTCTGGTGCAAGTGAGAAAAGCACCCACCAGGACATGCTGGTTGAAATCACAAAGAGATAACATCATAATACTGACAATTTTATTCCAAAACCAATCAAATTCATTTCAAATTATTCTCGCCACTGGCTTGTTTCCAAGGACTGGAGAATTATCTGATTTAACTGTGATTATTGATTTGATATTTCTAATTATTCTGTTATATTGAAAATAAATATTCTTTGTTATAAAAACCCTGAAAATTATAGAAAACCTTTGCTTTTAATTCACAGTCGTGACGACTATAGTCAACCTCCCATTGAGTGACCAAGTTTTAAACCCCATGTTGCGAAGAGTGAAATTGCCAGTAGCAAATTGTTGTGCCACTGACCGTTTCAAGGCGTTAACCTCAAGGGTTCTCTGTTTCGTTAATGGTTTGTTGTTTCTTTTTCTGAATTTAACATACTTGTTTACACATGCTGTCTTTTCCTCTTTTCCTTTTCGCTGCGCGTGGAGGCAATGTTTTGTGAGTGTGGCGATTCCTGATATTCCTGATATTTCACTTTTTATAAGAATTTCATGTAATAAAATCTATAACAACTGGTCCCAAGGTTATAAAGCTGAGATTGGAAACCAGTCTCAAATCTCAAGCATCTGATTGGCTGAAATGGCGGCTGAAATGGCGACTGGTCGCCATTTCAGCCAATCAGATGCTTGAGATTTGAGACTGGTTTCCATGCTCAGTTTTATAACCTTGGGCACAGATTTCGCTCACAGTTCGCGAAATGTAACTCCGTTTCAGGTTAGCCCTGAACACTATAGTTCCAGCAAACGAGCATGGAGACATTTATTATCATCAAGATGATAACATGTATTTCTTACGTGTTGTAAGAAATTATACAAAACTATTTAGGAAATAATAATATAACAGCTCCACTTACAAAAATTTTAATGAAATAAAATAAAAACAAGTCCACTTACGTAATTATTTAGAAAATAAAAATAAACAGGTAATTAACATTTAATTTTCAAATTTCTGTATAGTCTATTCGAATGATTGTTAGGCAACCATCATCCTAATGGTGTGGTGTACACATCAGTGGGTTAGTAAATTATAATTATTACGTCTTGACGAGATGGTTAAGGACCAGTAAACAGATATGAATATACGATGTATATACAGGGGGTAGGACGTGGCAATGCATCCGAAGATAGTTAAGCGAGGAAAATGTTGCATTGGGATGAAAAAGGCGGTTTAGTGGGCATTTTTTAAATAAAACGGATTTATTTTGCGAGGTAAGTGCCTTCATACTGTATTTAATTTAAAGATCACCGGTGCATTCTGCGACCAGATGCCTAAGGTACCCTCGACACTCCGTTTCAGGAACACAGGTTTTGTAACAAAACAGTTATTGAAGGTTTTATACAGTAAAGGTAAAGTAAACAAGCCAAACATATGGTATTTTAGGTTGATCTTCAGACATCTGGACAATTCCATATTGGGTTTTAGCATTTTATCGAGTCAAAATAACATATTCTTTTTTCTTCTTGGCTCGTCCACAATAAGCAACCCCCACGCTCGAAAGAAAACATGACATGCCATTTTCTGGCATTCGAGGATTGGGACATTCCTTTTTTGGCATTACCTGGATATCTTTACTGAACGGGTTTCTCATAAAGCACTTGCTTATTCACAATTTTGATTAAAGAACGTGATTTTTTTTTGTTATGGATATGTTTACTGAATGTGTTTTCATTCAAAACAATACATTTGCAAAATTAGCATATGCGCATGGTTACAAATATGTTTTTTTTTTTCATAAGATAGAGATTTTTAGTGATATGTGTGTGAAGTTGGCAATGAGTAATGAGTAGGGAATTGGATATTCAATATCCAGCTGAAATCGAATCCACTGCCGGCAGTGAGTTGGGTATTCGCTTTACACACACAGCGAATACCCTAATGAGATCGAATCCACAGCCATCTGTGAGTTGGGTATTTGTTCTACACTGACAGCGAATACCCTAATGAGATCGAATCCACAGCCAGCAGTGAGTTGGGTATTCGCTTTACACACACAGCGACTACCCTAATGAGATCGAATCCACAGCCAGCAGTGAGTTGGGTATTCGCTTTAGACACACAGCGAATAACCTAATGAGATCGAATCCACTGCCAGCAGTGAGTTGGGTATTCGCTTTACACATTCAGGGAATACCCTAATGAGATCGAATCCACAGCCAGCTGTGAGTTGGGTATTCGTTCTACACTGACAGCAAATACCCTAATGAGATCGAATCCACAGCCAGCTGTGAGTTGGGTATTCGTTCTACACTGACAGCGAATACCCTAATGAGATCGAATCCACAGCCAGCTGTGAGTTGGGTATTCGTTCTACACTGACAGCGAATACCCTAATGAGATCGAATCCACTGCCAGCAGTGAGTTGGGTATTCGCTTTACACACACAGCAAATACCCTAATGAGATCGAATCCACAGCCAGCAGTGAGTTGGGTATTCGCTTTGCACAAACAGCGAATACCCTAATGGGTCGAATCCACAGCCAGCTGTGAGTTGGGTATTCGTTCTACACTGACAGCGAATACCCTAATGAGATCGAATCCACTCCCAGCAGTGAGTTGGGTATTCGCTTTACACACACAGCGAATACCCTAATGAGATCGAATCCATAGCCAGTAGTGAGTTGGGTATTCGCTTTACACAAACAGCGAATACCCTAATGAGATCGAATCCACAGCCAGCAGTGAGTTGGGTATTCACTTTACACAAACAGCGAATACCCTAATGAGATCGAATTCACAGCCAGCTGTGGGTTGGGTATTCGTTCAACACTGACAGCGAATACCCTAATGAGATCGAATCCACAGCCAGCTGTGAGTTCGGTATTCGTTCTACACTGACAGCGAATACGCTAATGAGATCGAATCCACTGCCCGTTCTACACTGACAGCGAATACGCTAATGAGATCGAATCCACTGCCAGCAGTGAGTTGGGTATTCGCTTTACACACACAGCGAATACCCTAATGAGATCGAATCCACAGCCAGCTGTGAGTTGGGTATTCGTTCTACACTGACAGCGAATACCCTAATGAGATCGAATCCACAGCCAGCTGTGAGTTGGGTATTCGTTCTACACTGACAGCGAATACCCTAATGAGATCGAATCCACTGCCGGCAGTGAGTTGGGTATTCGCTTTACACACACAGCGAATACCCTAATGAGATCGAATCCACAGCCAGCAGTGAGTTGGGTATTCGCTTTGCACAAACAGCGAATACCCTAATGAGATCGAGGTGGATATTCGCTTTACACAAACGCCAAATACCCTATGGAAGTGGTCCGGAATAAACTGTGATGGGGTGATCCGGAACTGCTATTTTTTATGATTTAGTGTATTTTCACGTTATTTCTTTATTTACTTACTCTTATTTTTGGTAACTAATTTGCATTTTTACTCGGAATGGAAGTGACTGTTTTTTTCAACCATTTTGAAGGAATATCTTGCTGTGCCTTAAGAAGGGCGAATTTTACTTTGAAAATTGTTGGTTAATTTTTAGTGACCGGAAATTAACCGAAGTTATTTTTTTGGACTCGGGAAGTTTTATCCAGGCGATAACCGGAAGTGATCCGGAATAGACCATGTTGGGGTGATCCGGAACTACCCATTTTTAGTATTTTTATTGAAATAAACGCAATGAGCAGCAGTGAGTTTGTGCACTATGTTGGGTATTCGCTTTAAACTCACAGCCAATACCGTAATGAGACCGAATCCACTGACAGCAGTGAGTTGGGTATTCAATTTACACAAAAGGGGAATACCAAAAGTGAGGTCAAATCCAGTGCCATTTGTGAGTTGGGTATTCTTACTACACTGACAGCGAGTAAAGCGAATATCCAACTCACCGCTGGCAGTGGATTCGATCTCATTAGGATATTCGCTGTCAGTGTAGAACGCATACCGAAGTCACTAATGGCAGTGGATTTGATATCATTTTGGTATTCCCCATTTGTGTAAATTGAATAACAAACTCACTGCTGGCAGTGAATTCCGTCACATTACGGAATTGGCTGTGAGTTTTTAGCGAATACCCTACTTATTGAAGAAACACACTGCAATGCTGCTCATTGCGTTTATTTCAATAAAAATACTAAAAATGGGCAGTTCCGGATCACCCCAACATGGTCTATTCCGGATCACTTCCTGTTATCGCCTGGAAATAAATTCCAGAGTCCATAAAATAAGTCTGAATAACTTTCGGTCACTAAAAGTTAACCAAGAATTTTCAAAGTAAAATTCTGTTTTCTTAAGCAACTGCCAGATATTTATTCAAAATGGTTAAAAAAACAGACACATCCATTCGGAGTAAAGATACAAATAAGTTACTAAAAATCAGAGTAAGTAAATAAAGAAATGACTTGAAAATACACTACATCATGAAAAATGGCAGATCCGGATCACCCTATGATAGTTTATTCCGGACCACTTCCATAGGGTATTCGCTGTTTGTGTAAAGCGAATACCCAACTCACAGCTGGCAGTGGATTCGATCTCACTAGGATATTCGCTGTTTGTGTAGAACGAATACCCAACTCACAGCTGGCTGTGGATTCAATCTCATTAGGATATTCGCTTTCAGTGTAGAACGAATACCCAACTCACAGCTGGCTGTGGATTCGATCTCATTAGGGTATTCGCTGTCTGTGTAAAGCGAATACCCAACTCACTGCTGGCAGTGGATTCGATCTAATTAGGATATTCGCTGTGTGTGTAAAGCGAATACCCAACTCACTGCTGGCTGTGGATTCGATCTCATTAGGGTATTCGCTGTCAGTGTAGAACGAATATCCAACTCACAGCTGGCATGGATTCGATCTCATTAGGGTATTCGCTGTTTGTGTAAAGCGAATACCCAACTCACTGCTGGCTGTGGATTCGATCTCATTAGGATATTCGCTGTGTGTGTAAAGCGAATACCCAACTCACTGTTGGCTGTGGATTCGATCTCATTAGGATATTCGCTGTGTGTGTAAAGCGAATACCCAACTCACTGCTGGCAGTGGATTCGATCTCATTAGGGTATTCGCTGTTAGTGTAGAACGAATACCCAACTCACAGGTGGCTGTGGATTCGATCTCATTAGGGTATTCGCTGTCGGTGTAGAACGAATACCCAACTCACAGCTGGCTGTGGATTCGATTTCAGCTGGATATTGAATATCCAATTCCCTACTCATTACTCATTGCCAACTTCACACACCTGATATATTTCCAGGTTCCGTTGTTTGGCTTAAGTAAAGTGTACAAAATGATCATGATATGACAGGGCATTATAACTAGTTATAGTGCTGTTTAATAATTAAGTTCGCTTACGATCTGCATTTTTGAAGGTACAATAGCAAATATGAAAAAAATGGAGGTAACTTTAATTGATAGATAAAAATGCATTTATTGCATTTTTTATTGAAAGTTTTAGAGCAATATCTCAATTATCAAGACAGTAATGTCCCAGTACGAAGGTGTATACTTAGAATAGTTGTTAAGTGTATATTGCCTCGTCTCCTGATGTTATACTCTCAAACCGTAAAGGAAAATTTAAAACTATCAACGGCAGCACAGGAAAACATCGTAACTGGTCGTTAAGAAAAATTGTCATTTTGAGATAGCATGGAGTAAGGCCAAATTATAACAAATTTGTGGATCAAAACACATATCAAAATAACTGCTAAAGTAAAACATCAAACTACGTGTGTTATTCCCAAAGCGGTACAATGCTGAAAATTTTGAGGGAGGATATTACACGCCGGTATACTGGGTGAAATTTTATAAATGTTCAAGTTTATTCATACAAAGTCAGGTGGCTAAAATGCTTCATTGAAACTTCCAAGTGTTCTATATTTAATAATTCCAACGTGATATGCAAATCATAAATGGCTAACTTCCAGTTTGTGATTATGTCACACAAGTGTTGCTTAAATATGCTGACGATTAAGTTATTCTGCAAATGGAGGCACCTGCACTTGCGAATTTTTAGGTAAACGTTAGCATTGATTCTTCAGATTGCTTAACATGTTTACACTCCAAATAATAACTGCATTTCGATTTGCAATAGGTCACTTCTACAACAGGTAAATTCTGTTAAAAGAAAGTTTCATAACTGTACACATATACTTTACAAAAAATAATTCTACCACGGTGTCATTTTGCGCGTGCTCGATGGTGTTGTAAATGTATAAGAAACTGGATA